>APFE030460178.1:0-28613 GCA_000404065.3 Pinus taeda
AAACAAAAACTCAATCTCTTTTTGTTCTTTTTGAAAATGAAATTCACAACTTTGAATGAACAAGTTATATTGAAATTTTTCAAAGAGGCAACACAAAGGTAGGTCGCTCACAAGGGTAGATTTTGCGACTGGTCCGACTCCTAAGAAGACTGACAAAACCAGAGATATCTAAGGCTTTGCAACTTCCAAACCCAAAGTCACTACAGGACCAATATAAAAATCAAAACCCTAAGGCTAAAATATCAAGGAATTTCACTAAAACTTTCGACACTAATGGAACAAGTGCAGGTGAAGATTTTTGACAGTCAACCAGTGGATCTGGGTAGTAAAGACTAAGAAAACCAAAATCTAAAAGGAAAAAGTGATAAAAAAGGGAATTTCCTTAATTTTAGCAGGGTACGCAGGCAACCTGTTTAACCAGGTGCGTGCACGCTCTGTGTACACAAATACAGTGCGTACAAGTACGCACTGTGTCTAACTCAAATGGTGCGTACTACTGTAAAACAAAGAAAACCTAAGTTCTAACTCGACCCTAAGCTAAGCCACCCAAAAACAAAGTCAAGCAACCAAAAAGAAAAAGAAACAATACTCTTTTCAGATCAAAGTAATGCTCAAAGGAAAAATCAATCACATCAATGGATTCCCCAGTGGAGTCGCCAATTTGTCATGCGTAAAGAGTTATTTTTGCGGACAAACCTAACCTCCCTAGGAGTCTAAGACTCTCTAGTGACAAACAAACCAAACAAGAGCAATCCTTCTCTAAACATACATTATTCTATGAGAAACCAAGTGTTTTCCGATCTTAACTTAGGTCCAACGCTTGTTGTAGCAGTCCAGCCTTGCTGATCCAGATGAGCTCCTCCTTCACTTTAAGACCTGCATACACTAACAAAGCAAACGATTACATAACACCTGAATATTTCATAAAACAAAGCGTATTCATCACATAGACCAAGGAGTACATGAAATAATTCATTAACAACAAATCATTGAGAAGAATGGACTTATTTGTATTAAGGAAACAAAAAAGGGACCATTGTAACCTGAGCCTTGGTGTTGTGCAAGCTCCTCCCAGGGTCCAACAAGAGATTTCCTCTACTTTTACAAACTCACCCACTCCCAATAAGGCAACAAGAAAGGATAGTGGTCTCTCCTCACAAGTCAACAATGGAAGTCCTAATTCCAGCAGCATTTACCCTTTGGAATGTTTAGCTTTTAACCTCCCCTCCTTTGGCCCAATGCCTGTATTTATAGCACTCTAGAGGAAGTTATTTAGTTCCAACATCAATGGGATACTCCCTCTTTTGGATGGGGTAGCTCCTCTCTTGATGGGATAAGTTCCTCTATCATAGGGATGCATGAACCATCTGGAGGCGCTCATACACGTCAAACACTCTTCTAGAAGGCTCTAGAAGTGACCACAAGTAACTTTTTAAAGATGAAACTCGCGCCTTTTGACCTTTACAGGGGTACGCACCCATCCTTTGGCTTACAGAGCGTACAAGTACGCAGGTACAGTGTGTTTGGAGTGCGTACACGCAGGCAAGGTAGAGAGAACCTGCGTACCCAGAGATAAACATGTTTTTAACTAACTTTCTCTCTTTTTGAAGTTTGACATGAAGAGTAGAGGTATGAGGCTTGACAAGGAGGATAATATGACTATTGATGGAGCCATATTAACTGCAGATAGTCATGGTGACAAATTTCAGTGTAACAAGTATCATAGTAGAGGTCACTGCTAAGCTCATCTTTGAGTGAGTGTGGGTACACTTTGGGATCCCACAGTCCATTGTCTTAGATCGAGACAATGGATTCCTAAGTGCATTTTGGTCAAGTATCTGGTCGATGTTGGACACAAAACTTACTAAGTCCATGACTTTTCATCCCCAAAATAATGGCCAAATAGAGATCATCAATAGGATGATCGTACACATTCTGTGCATGTCCAACTTGAAGCATCCACACACATGGGATGAAATCCTACCCTGTGTCCAACACAGCTACAACATAGATCTCCACAGCTCAATAAGTCACAACCCCTTTCAGGTAGGGCTAGGATTTCAGCCATTATGCCCCATTGATGTGGCCATACCATTTGCAGCTACTCAGGCAGATTCAGCTCATGTCTAGTACAAAGCTGACAATGCTAACAACTTCATTGAGCACATTCAACACATCCACCACTAGGTCCATGATATATTGGACAGAGCCAATACAAAGTACAAGCAACGCCATGGTCAACATCGGGTTCTGCACAAGTTCCAGGTGGGCGACAAAGTTTGGCTACATTTTCAAAAGGACCCCACCGCAAGTTTCGCCCACTATGATATGGGCCATACACCATCACCAAGGTTGTAGGGGACAATTCCTTTGAGCTCATCATTCCACCATTCCTTGGTCCACACCCAGTGTTCAATGTAGACCACCTTCGGCCATACTTTCCACCATTACTAGACACATCTGACATTGTAGAACAACTCACAACAACAAAGCTAAAACCAAACTACATGGAATAGGCCACAACTAATTAGATCATGGATACACAGATCAATAACACTCACCAACAGAGTATCCAACAATATCGATTTGTCAAAGCAAGTTGACTCCCTCACTGAGGCAAGTGGTTCAATAGGGACTAGGTACAATAGAAATTTCCTCACCTCATGGAGGCTCTACACACAATGAGGACCGCTGCTTCCTAAGGAGGGAGGAATGATCCAGGTTCATATTGGTGGCCACTTACCTATTCCAAGTAGATCTCCAGCTGGTTTCATCCATTTCCTTATTTATTATAACATTTACTTCTTTTAGCGTCTTTTTGGTTCTTGGACTTTTAGAGGAGTTTCGACCCCCTAAACAGTGTTTTTTTTAGGTCTACAACAAGCCCATGGCCATCGGAAAGGTCCTACCAAAAATCTTTATTACTCGAAGAGATAGTTCCAACAAGGCATCATACACAACAAACAAAGATAATATGACCAAGTTACGACCCCAAGAATTTGGTTGCCCAACTAAGCCCAACAGGGCCCATAAACTCTTGGCGTTCCATCTTCTGGGGTTAGGGTTTAGGTTTTCTAGCATAATCCCTTATTGTTCAATAATAAATAGGCCCTTGAGCCTCATTGTAACATAGTTCAAAGGCTAGTTTATTCTCAGAGATAAGTTACCATCACCCAAGCTAGTTTACTTTCATTTCTATTTGTAAGCATATTTCAGTATTTGATATTAATAAAATGAAATGCTATTTCTACTGCATCTCTGTATTTATGGTTATATCTGTGATTTGTTGTTTTTCTATTTAATTTCAGATCAATTACTAAAAAATAATGTCCCTCCAATAGTAAAGACTATTATAATTTGCATATTGGGCTTATTAGTCTAAGATGATGATAGGTGAATGAGTTGAAGAGTTTGCATGAGTAGTGTTCAGAGGTGGAGTGTTGATGACTGCAACCCCATCATGATGATCATTTGATTCAATCTTTGAGTCTAATACCACAAAACATTTGACTCGACTCAATATGACCACAATATCGTCTAAATTATACGTGATGTCCCTCATGATTCTCTTAATATCCTCCTGACCTACAAAGAGCTTGTAGTTGTCAACCTGCTTGTCGTGAATTACCATGCTAAGTAGAATTTCCAACTGATGATGCAAGGTGATAGAATGAAGTGCAGTCTTCTCCTACAAAACTTCCCTGGATCGAGAACCCATCTGAGGTTTCTTCCTCCAATCTCTAAATCATAATGATATTTACGATCCCCGAACTCCCCAAATTCCAAGTGTAAAATTCCCTTTTTTACCTCGAGAGGAGCCGCATTGAAAAAATTAGCCACAAATTCCCAACCGAATAGACACCTATGTCATGAAGAGGAATCCCCAAGTGCACCACCGTTGTGGCTAGGTAGTCATTTTCAAGGAGCCATATAGGCATAAGACTTGCAAAACAAACCGAGATACAACGACTCTAGAAGGTTGAACGTCCGAGTTATGACTAATGACAAGATGGAAAAACCTTGATAAAACATGAACCATAGACCCAATGGTAACACCAGAGAGAAGAATTTGTGGTACTTTAGACCCAAAATTAACAACAAAGAGAAGTATATTTGGCAGAAAGAGGATAAATTGAATCCCACCACAATCTCAAACTAGTTCTTGCCCAAACTTCCCAAGACCCAAAATTTCGTATGAATCAAGAGTTGCAACGGTTAGAAAAGTTTGAACTAGAAGAGTTCCAATAAGAACATGAACTTTTTCAAAACCAAATGGAGAAGGTACTAGTGTACCACACTCCACAAACCAACACTAGGAAACTAAACAAAATCCCGGTAGGGTCCAAGGTCTGATGAGCTGTCGAGGGTAAGACTGCCACCAATTTGAAGGACAAACCAATCCCTGAGTTGTGTAAAAAGAGCACAAAGAACATTGTAACCCAAGATAAAAGGAAGACAACTTGAAAGAGAGTTGATAGCCTGATAGTTAACAACCATAGGACACAATGTTACCTAGAACTTTAAAAACTAATGACGCATCCCTTCAATGATCAACAGATGAAATAATAGTGAAAACATACCTCCAATGTTGTAAGACATAATTCTTCCAACCACCAAAGAGAGATTAATGATTTAACATTGACGTCGTCATCAACAAAGCCACTACCTTTTTTCTGCCCTGAAACTATGGTGTAGCATATATAATATATCACAGACATAGGCAATCAAGTACAATGAATGAGGTGAGAAGCATGAGCTCTCCACAACAAGGGCCAAATTTATAGCCTTAACAAGTACTCAACCATCCCAAGATGGTTCGACATGATAAGCTCATAAATGAGCTTTCCCTGACTATCAAAGAATTCCCCTTCCACAACCAATCAACCATGGGAGGGATGATCCATTTTAGAGCAAGCAGAAAGAATTACCTTGTCAATACCACTATCGTAAAAAAAAATCCACCCTCCCAATTGTTGAAATTTAATACGGTTGAACTGGGGTAGGTGGAACAAAGTATGTGAGCTGTGAAATCACCACGCGTGGGCAATGCAGAGCCAGGCTCTACCACCAAGGGTTGCCTCCCCATCAACCAAATGTAAAAATCACATGAAAATTATTACTACCACCAGAAAACCAATGTCGAGATTTAACATCATTCTAGTTATGCCTCTTGTTGGGATTCCATTACCATGAAAACACCCCCATCGGGGACATTTTCTTTGGCTAAAAATTTATCCTGTTTGACCCAGTCCATGACTTCCTGTAGGCCCTCCCTATTTTCCATCACCAACCAAGACTTATCAAAGGTGACATGACTCTCTAAGTTTCCCTAGTTAACAATGAGTCTACCACCTTATTACCTTCCTGCCGCATGTGAATGGGAATAATGTAGTTAAATTTGGCCAACAAATCTTTTATATTATTGATCACATCCTATATGTTCCATCTATGAATCAATTTATCTGTCGGGTGACCAAGTAACAATTTTCTTACATAGTGGATGACTATTTGAGTGTCCCCATGGACCTTCAATCGATAGCCTTCTCTAACAACTATTTGAAGATCTTTCTCAAGTGCCAAAAATTCGGCAAGGTTGTTTATTGTCGTCCCATGGGAGAAGGCGAAAGCATGTATGGGATCAGAATTCTTGTTCCTAAAATTCTCTCCAAAACCTGCGGAACCTAGATTACCCTTTGAAATTTTGTTAAATTTCAGTTTGATGAAAGATTTTGGGGTGGAGAAAACAAATTATCATTGGGGAGCTTTCGACTTTGAACTAGGGAATGTGTAGTGATGACCATATTATCTTGGATATCTAGTCCCTTTAAGATGAGAACCTCATAGTCATCAAGGTTTTAATCCTTAGAAGCAGGAGGGAAAACCATCACTGTTTCTCTGATGTTTTTGAGAATAACTTATAGTAAGATTGACAGAGACCTAAATTTCCCTTTGAATATTCTCATCTTTCTCTCCTTCCACAAATTCCATAGAGTAAATCCTAGAGCTAGATGTGAGGCTCATAAAACCATTAAGTATTTAAACTTTCACCCCAACTATTCACCTAGCCATGTTTTCATGTTTCTTGAAACTTTCACCCCAACCATTCAGCTAACAATGTTTTTATGTTTCTTGAACTAAGTAGAGAAAACTTGAAAATTTGTTAGACAGACTCCACAGTTTCCACATTTTCCAGCAAAATGACCAATGATAAGTACTCTTATTTGGACTCTTAATGCATTACCATAATTTCAACACTAATTTCTTGTGATTTTGATGGGAAGTGGGTATAATGTGTTCAAGAATTCATTAGGCTTAATGTTCCCTCATCATTATGTTGTGTCAACTTTAAGAGAACAATTTGTATACATCTTCTACATATCATTATGTTGTGTCAACTTTAAGAGAACAATTTGTATACATCTTCTACATATCATTATGTTGTGTCAACTTTAAGAGAACAATTTGTATACATCTTCTACATATGTTGAAGGGATATTAAGTCCATTGACCACAATCATATTAAAGAAAAATTTCCATTTAGTTTTTATATTGTTTCTTAGTAGTGTCTATGATATTTATGACGTTGAATAGTTTACATAGTCACCGTTATATTTTTATTTAATATGTTGAATGGAAATATTCATAAAAAATTTGCATTAATTTGCATAAATATATAAATTATTTATAATAATCATATTACCTTTAATTTAATAGTGTTTAATCACTAATGATTATAGTGATATTTCCCTTTCTTTCTTTTTAGTTATTAAATTGACACAACATTTTCTTATTATTATCCCAAAGTTTTTTAATTAATTTTTTTTAATTATTTAATTAGAACAACTATATATGTATTTAAATATTGAAAAAAACATTGAATTACATGGCAACATTTATTAATTTATTTAAAGTTTAAATTTTAATATTCATTTTAAATTTAAAAAATTATTATGAAGTCTCATATTTAAAGTTTTAAAAGTCAATATTAATTTAAATTAAAAAAAATAAATATTATGAAGTCTTAATTCTAATTATAATAAACATAAAATCTATCGTTATTGATACACGCACCAAATTCATTATTTAACTAATCATATGAAGAGGTTGATCATGGTCATGTGGAGCCTTACCTCATCTAGTAAATAAATGATTAGCATTTATAGGAACCATAAAGCTCCACTATGTAGTGGGTGGCTCCAGGGTCTTGAGCCTTACCATTTCGTGAAGAGTTGTAATTAGTTGATTGAGAGATGAGATTTTCCTCATAATATTTGATTGTTTAAGATCTTACAAGGTACAACATTAAGGCATTTATAAGCAACTTTTTATCATTCCATCAACATCCCTTAGTATTACAACATTAATTTGGAATATTAATGTGTAGAACACAAATTCATGTTCAAATTTCAATTGATTAATCACATGAATCAATGTTTTTTTTAGGGAAGAAATGTTTTTTCCTGGCCTCCTTGCTAGATAGGACTTTTAATTAAAGGCATGTTGGGCTTTTCATCCAATTCTATCCATTACAATGGAGCATAGAACTAGGTTCTTCTTTCTTGGTGGATATCAGTCACCCATAGTAAGTTGCATAGATTCATAGGCCATGATTATTTATCTCCATCATATGGATCCCATTACATGTCTCTCATAAGGTCATATAACTCATGTTATTAATTAGTAGCCACAACTTCACAATAAGACCAATGTTAGGGGTATGACATCATCTTACTAGGCAACCCAACTAGAATCAATGCATGGTTAAGAATAAGATTCCACACCACATGAATGTATTCCAAGGCGCATTGTATTTACCAATGTGATGTGTTTAGAATATAAATGGTTTTAAACGTTCACTTTCTCTAGCCCCTAACAAATGGTCAAATAGATTAGAAGTGTTGTACACATGGATTGGCCAATCTCCTGTTAAGTAAAAAAGATGGATTTTTTTCTCTAATAGCACGGATTTGTCCAGTCATTAATAAATTCTCTTAGATTTCTTAGATAAATTAGTCCATGTAAAACATAGATTAATGGAATCTTGTCTCCAATTAGGATTAGGTCCATAAAGCACATGTTAGGCCTTTAATGCCCACTGTTATACAACAAATTGACCTCCTCATCAACTTAGAGGGGAAAGACATGATAGTTGAAACAAAGACAACAATCACAGGCCTTGATTCCACACTAACACTAGATGTGCACTAACAACCTGCTATATAAAGCTTGTTACCAAGCCTGGAGGTGCGTTAGTGACCCTACTAAAGAATGTTGCTAGTATGGGAATAGCTTTAGTGAAACTTGGTGAAGTTCCAAGGGTCAAAGGAACGAATTGACTCACAAATATCTAGATACTTGTCCCTAAAATTACTCAAGAAAAGCAAGGAAACATCCAAATTTGAAATATTTGGAGGATTTCTAATCTGAAAAAAAAAGGAGGCAAATGGGAAAGAGATGAAAAGAATGGAAAGTTCATTCCTTTTGCCCTAGTGAACTCAAGGAGGAGCTTAGCAACCCTAACTCAATTGCTATGTAAGCAAAGTGAGGGTTATTGTGAAAGAGGTTAGAGCATTTGAAAGGATAGCATACTTGATTGTTGAGCATTGTCTCATATCATTAGAAGTAAGCAAGAAGGGGGGGAGAGAGAGAATCTGAAGGGGTAGAGGAAGGCTGATGTAATAGATGGTTGTAATCACTCTTCCAACATTAATATAGAACTGTAGTTGTACTGTCTACTTGTGGTGTTGATACTATCATTCATTTAGTTTTTTGTTCAATGCCTATTAGCATGAGTAGCTTAGTTGTATGCAATTAGATGTTCTTTTATATATTCATGTATTAGTTATCAAACTTGTATGTTGTGATTACACTTGTCTCTTCTATGTGTAGGACTTGACTTTGGAGCCGGCTTTGAGGGAGTTCCACTTGGCTGCATTGTGATCTACAAGCAAATCTACACGGAGACTTGAGGTAATCTACTTCTAGTGTTTTGATAGTTAGTTATTGTCTATGAACATGCATGTAACTTTGTGCAGTTACAAATAATCTTACAGTCTGTCGAAGGTCCCGGGAATACCTTTGAGGGTATGTACATTCTCCATACACCGTGCATTTTACCCCATAGCAGAATTGGCGGCTCCGCTGGGGACTATACATCTAGTTCCTGATTTACCCAAACTCTTCTCTGTTTTCTCCTCCTTCTAAGAGCTCCCTATACTTCTGCAATCCCTTTCTGACCCAACAAATATCTTGCTGCATCTTTCCTACAAGTATTCACCTCTGAATGTCATCTTGAAAGACCTTGGTTTGACTGATTTCCTACACTAATGCAGGTTAGCAGGCTACATAAAGCACTGTGCCTGCTCACAAGGAGCGTTAGTGGGCCTCCTAACTCTCTGTAGCCACTGTTACAGAGTGTTAGTCTCCCAATAACTTGATTTTTAGCAGTGTTTGAAAGCCAAAAGGGATAGGAAGCCTTCTCGTGGATTGAAGGAAGATCTGTAACTACATTTTGCTAGCAAAATAGGTGTCCTGAATTTTTTTTTAGGAAATCATTTTTGTTTTTCTTTCTTAAAAGCATTTTTTTTCGAAAGAAAGACTCACTTTTTTATTCATCCTTCTATTTAGCTAGTTAAAAGCTACTCTATTTTGGTTTCAAGTAGTTGTTAAGAAACATTTGAAAAGAAGTTCTTTGGTTATGCATGTGTTAAATGACTAAAATGCATAGAAATAATATGAATATGTGAAAAACTCTCACTTGTAGAATACAACTTGTTTTCATCAAATTGAAAAAAATTTAAAGCATTGTTTTTTACATGATTCATTGAGTCAGAGTCTCGTCACATTTCATTTGTCAACTCCCCTACCGAAGACAATAATCAATTACACATAAGATTTACCTAAAATCAATCAACAAATCTTTATTGAGAAAACAAACATTAGCTAGGCTAGGATCTTGGGATAAGTAGAGTGAGTAAAACTGCCCAAGATCAAACACCAAACTAGTGTCATTAAAAGAGAGAAAAAATCCTTCTGCACTCAGATTACCGAGACCACTCCAGTAAAAGTGGAGCAAAATACGAGACAACATCATACTATAAGTGAAGGTAGCCCACCTTCTCTTAAAAATCCTTTGGGTATTTTGTGTATTGGGGATCCCTTTGGAGATTTCGGAGCTGAGTCGGGGACTCAGGTATCTTGCCCACACACCGCGCTATCTGTTAGTGTCAGTCTTTCCAGCCTTCCTCCAGTGATCAAATATGCTCTTACAAAGTGATTTTGAAGTGTCAAGGTCAAATTTTGTCATTTCAGTGAGTCTTCAAGCAAAATTTGGTCACTAGGCATTAGGTCTAGGGTTTGCTCTCACTCTTTTCAAAGTTGCCTAAATGCCAATCTATGTCACTATTCAGCTGAGTCTATCATCATTCATAGGGTTTTCATTATCATCTCAGTGTCTAATGAGTCATTTTACACCTTGTTCATGCTTCAGTTGCGCCTAAGTAAGGTCATTTCCCTCTCCTAGGGTTTTGAAGGCAATTTCTCTTGGACAGTCAAATCATTGGTAAAACTTGTTTCCTGATGTTCATACACCTTCCCCTACCCTTAAATTACCTTACCAAATGCTTCCCATCTCTGAGATTCCCCAAATTCCTCATTTTCGCACATACCCTAGTTTCTAGCTACAACCTGGCAATTTTCTAGGTTGGGCCTGTGTTTTGCCCTTTTGGACCCCTTCCCCTCACTCGATCTCTGAGATTCCACTTTCCCCTACTTCCTAACATCCCTCCTTACTTCCAAAAATTTCCCCAAGAATTTAGAAGCCCCTTATCCCCTTCATTTCGCTTCATTTCGACAAAATTCCTTGTTTCACACATCTGGATAAGTTTCACTGAAATGATGTTTAAGAGCAATAAAAGATGAATTTGGGAAAACTGAGAGATTTTTTTGTCCACAACATGCCAAAGAAGAAAAACCTCCTTCACTTTTTGCACAGGTGTCATGGTTTTAGAGAAATGTCAAAATTACAATCGCCAGATCAAAGGCGGTTGGCCAAGGCACTAAAATGGAGAAAGAGGCCCGATCCCCTCCATATCTTGGCCAAGGCTTCACTCAAGGACCAAGGCACTAAATAGCCTAGCCACAGCACAAATCCTAAGAAATTTTGAGCATTTTGGGTAAATTTTTGTTTTTTCAGGCAATTTACAGGTTTTCTCCATTAACGGGTCTCACCCCCCGTGAGACCCTTCATCCTGGCAACTCCATTTTGAAAAAACTCGGCATTTCCAGATTTTTCATGCAAATTTACACATGCTCATCAAAGGACAAGAGATTTTATGAAGTTTTGGGCCTCCAGAAAGTCAAAAAACAAGCAAAAAATGACTTTCTGCCACATTTTTGAGACACAGAAAGCAGTCTTGGGAGATTGCAATTTTGGAGGGGAAAATGACCACCAAATTCATAAATTCCAGTTGGGTTAGAAAGTAGCCTCACATACCTTTCCCACAAGCCTACTTTTGATTCATTTTGACACCTAGAAGTGACCCAAACGTGGTCCCAAAGGCGAGCGACCCATCAGGCAGAGGTGCGTGACTGGTCAGGCAAATTTCTCCAAATTTCACTGTACAGCTCAGAAAAACGCAGTTTGACCCTGTTTGACTTTTTGGGGTGGATTATTATCCTATTTGATGTAATTAATGTACTTTTATGACACTTTTACTCCTATGTATCTCTTCTAGAAGATTCATTCATGAAATAGGTGAAAATTAAATGAATGAATTGGTTTCCTAGTTTATAGAGGCAAGTTGTTTTGACTGCCTAATTTTTAGTGCTAAGTTTAGAAGTGGTTGAAACAGCTCCTAGGATAGTGAGCTCGACCCATGGAGGTAGGGAAAGAGGTTAGATTATCTATATTATGTACTTTCTTGCTCATTTTCATGGTTGGACTCTTGAGGGAGAAGCTATCATTGTATTATTTCACTGTATCTCTGCAATTTTTGGCTAAGGAAGACCATGGTTTTGCAGTCCTTTTTGGGATTCTTGTGGTTACATGTATTGATGGTGTGTTTCTCTATGTACTTGTAAGTGTGTTATGTGAATCATATCCTTTCTTTTCCTTCTGCACATTAAGCAAACGAAGTGTTAAAGTAAGAATTCATGACTGTCATGCTCTGCTTTTAAGTTTGTTTAATTTCAATGTTTTCTACTGTTTAAGGAGAATTCAAAGTTATTGTTTGTTCTCCTTAACTCCTCACCTGTCATTCCTAATCATCCACCTCAATCAAAGGCATCAATACTGTCTCCTACCTCGCCCCAAAGAACCCCCTGCAGAAACTGTGTCCAATCCCCGCACCCAAAATTGCCATCCCCTCAATTTGCCACAAAAAACCCTAAAAAACCCAAATCAACCCTTTTGATCAGTTTACTAGCCTAATATCAGTGTTACCCTACTGGTCATCTCATCCATTGAATATTTTACTGAGATTGACCGGAGAGAGCCTTCTCCTGCCCCGTAGGGCTAGCTACGAGGCTAAATGGTTTGATGTTGCCTTGAGGTTTTCCTTTTTCAGCCTGAGATGAAATTTCAAGCGCTAACATATTTGCGACCATACTGGGGAGAACAAACTTTTTTGTGGATTGATGTGTTTGTTTCATAAGTCTTAGACGGAGCCTGAAGATTATGCCAGGTAGCCTTCGAAACGCTTTTGCTTTGCATAAGCGCAAGTAGAAAAACGTTGCTTCAGTAAATCTCCGTGAGCTTGTGAATACAACACTTCGATTTCATTTTTACCCCAGTTCATTTGTAAACTCTGAACTTTTGATGATAAGTTGAGAGTTTTCACAGGCTGAAATCATTCACCTGGCGACTCCTTTCATGAAGAATCCAGCGACCTGTGCTTCATGGTGACTCCACTGCAGAGAGATCAGTAGCTTTGAGATTTTCAAGATGGACCAAATCACAAGAAGATATGCTCCCTTGAGCCGAGATCACATCCCTGGGTTTTCCAAATAAAATTCCAAAGGTAGATTGGTCAAGGAATTTGCCTACATTTAAAAGATGATGGTAAGAAGGATGCTGGCTCTACATCTAGTTTAGATTTCACATGCATATTCGCAAGTTGAAGGTTGATTTTCTGAAGATTTCTTGAGAGTTCTTGCACTCTGGAAGGTAAAGCCCAATCATGGTATGAAAGTTTGCCACCTGCTTGTATTTATTGTTTAAAGGATTTTCATGCTATGTTCATTGAAAGATACAAGGACTCTTATCCATCATTAAATTTAGTTCAAGATTGTTGCAAGCATGCCTATAGTTTTATTGAAAACCTTGAGAAATATTATGAAGATGATAATTTTATGGATGATGAGATCATGGAGGCACTGTATGAGAATCCGTTTCACCAGCATAAAGAAAACTTAGATAATTCCCATCAAGATGATCAGGACATTTTGCAGCAGAATCAAGATCAGCAGGCTGAAGATGGTCATATGGCTAAAAATGATGAAAGATAGAATGACACATTCAAATGAGTCAAGAGGGAACCGCCTATCCTGGGGGAAATTCTGTACCCCAGTATCAAAATCCTCATGGAAATCCACTCTACAACACCATACCTCAAAGCAACTGCTACACCACACAACCCATGTACAATATTTGGAGCCAAACAATGGGTGGAGCACAAAGCTCCTCAAGTCATCCATCATCACCATGGTCCAAGTCGAGGGAACCAAACAATCTGCCTTTTTTGGCAACATTGGATATACCTGACTTATACAAACTAACGAATGACCCCATCTATCACAACTTACAATGGCCGTCAATCCTGCATAAGATACCAATGGACATCCCAAAGTTCGATGGAAAACAAGGGGAGGATCTAGGCACCCATATCACCACCTACCATCTTTGGAGTGTTTCTAACTCCATGGTGGATGATAGTGTCCGATTACGTCTTTTTCCCCGCACCCTCACTGGAAATGCAACTAAATGGTATATTGAGTTACCACACATGTTAGTAAACACCTTCAATGCTTTAGCGATGGAATTCCTGAAGCACTTCCAGCTACCCATCCACTATGAGACTGGGACAGAGCTCCTCACTTCATTTCATCAGGATACCACCACCCACATCTCCGATCATATACATGAATGGAGACGTAGGCGAAGGCTATTCAAAGCTCCCCTCCCAGAATTTCTCTTAACGGACTGGTTTTGCAAGTCCTTACTCCCACAAATCACTCAAGATGTCGCTCTATGTGGTGCGGTCACAGAAGACCAATCCATACGTCGTGCCCAGCACTTAGTTCTGATATATTCACAGTCTGGCACACTTTACGACATAATCCCCAATGCCCCTGGCAACCCCAATAATTCCACTACTACCAAATCAACTGCTCTTCCTAACACTGAGATAAACTCTGTGCAATCTACACAAAATCTTCGTGGTAAGAATAAGAAAAAGACCGCTGCTTCTGAAGAGCAGTCAATAAAACAGCAAAACCCAAAACAGAAGGTCAATGTGCCTCCCGACGAGGAAAAGGATAAACCCGCCATATTTCCTTGCAAAATCTATGTTGAAGACCACGTGACCTACCATTGTCCGCATCTTCAGGAATGCACAGAATACCTTTCCAAAAGGGATACTGTTAAGACCCCCACTGTCCTTAGGAATCCTTTTCTCGCTCAGCAGCAGCAAAATCTTATTGCAAACCAACCACAACCCTCGCAAGGGGGAAATGATGGTTCACAACATCCTTCATCTAATGAATGATCTTCTACCGTTTACACATTTGAAATGGTAGAACTCACCACAAGAGCCAAATCTTATGGAGCTCCTGTCACTCCTGCAGCGGAACCTTCCTCAGGTCAAAACCCACCGCCACCCAACAATTTTCATATCGAAAGGCCAGTTACAGACCTTGCAATTCCACCCCCAAAAGGGGCACTTCAACGCACAACGCACAATAGATTTGCACGTGCCGCCCAAAACTACAACATTGTAGAAGATTTGGCACAATCACTGTCGGCTATGTCGGCGCTCGAAGTATTACAAACATGCCCAACACAACGGAAAGCTTTTCTTTCATCTATTGGTGGTATCGACCCAGAGGATTCCATGCTTACTATTTTTACCATGGAAAAGTGTAAACATCCCCTTTCTCACCAGCTTGCATTTCAGGTGCATATAACTTCGAAAGGTAAAGGTATACATAGAACTGTCATCGACGAAGGTGCTTCTACCTGCGTTATGTCAGCTTCATGTTGGCTCACCCTGGGTTCTCCAACCCTAACCCTGCCGTCGAACTCCCTGAAAGCTTTCGACGACAACACTTTCATCCCAAAAGGGTACTTAGCTAGCTACCCCATCACTTTGTATGGGAAAATGGTTACGGTGGACATAAAAGTCATAGATAAAAAACTTGACTATAATCTCTTGCTGGGTCGCAGTTGGACATATGTCATGACAGCTGTCATATCTACTATCTTTCGCATCATCCTATTTCCATTGGATGGAAAGGTAGTTACAGTAGATCAGTTGTCTTTCTGCACCCCTGATTACTCATCATTACCAAGTAGCTTTGTACCCCTAGTAGGAGGTGGAACTCACTCTTATGTCAGTTTAGGTACCTGTCTATTGAAGGCTTCTTCCCTCATGGGTCGTTTTTCTCTTTAGCCATCGAAGGTTTCATAGACAATCAACATGCTTTCATCTATTCCTCATGAACTGACTACTCCATGGATCCTACCAGCTCCTTCAGACCTTGACACATTCGGAGAACAAATGTCGTTGTCACCAGCTGAATTGGCCTACCAAGCCATTCAATCCACATCCACATCTCCGATCATGTTGGTTACTGCCAACGGTACCACCGCCCCTCCCATAACCGCTCCTCCTTTAGATCCACTCGATCAGCTCCTATCTACAGATGAAACTATTCGAGAAATCATGAGTTTTGGAGAGCAACATTGGGAGGATTGGCACCATTATGTTTCGATATATGATTCAAACACAATGCCTCTTCAAATCCTATTACCTGACGCACATGAAATCGTTTCCTCACCCTATACGATCCTCCAAACTTTGGAGGCGTAAGGAAACATGGGAAATGTTTCTAAAACATCGCTCATCGATATTTCTGTCAAGACAGGCACTGTGGAAGACATTCAGATTGGAACCAATCACAATTCCAAGGAAATTTTGAGCTTCACCTACCCGTTTAGGGACTTCCATGATGTTTTTCCTTGGTCTTATGAGGAAATGCATGGCATAGACCCTTCTAATGTCAAGCATGAGATCTGATATTTTTCTTGCTCATTAATCTGAAAAACCTCGAGTCTCCTTCTTTGGGATCGTTAAACTACTACAACGAAGATAGAGTTCTTTTTGGGATATTTTATTGCTCTTTAAAAAATAGAAACATCTCTGAGCTTTTCATCATTGAGCTCGTTAAACATATATGATGATGGTCTGAGCAACTCTTTTTCGATCTTTTTCTAACTCATTAAACTGAAAAAGACTAATTGAGAAATTCTTTTTAGGCACTTTTTCCTCGCTCATTAAACTGAAAAAATCCCAAGTTTTGTCTTTAGGCTCATTAAACATTTATAAATATGACCCGAGCATTCTTTTAGGTACTTTTCTCACTCGTTAAACTGAAAAATCCCAAGTTTTTGTCAACAGACTCGTTAAAAATATACGGCAACAACTAGAGCACTTTCTTTTTGGGACCATTTCTCGCTCTTAAATCGAAAAATCCCCGAGATTTTCTCTCCTTCAAGCTCATTAAAACATCGAAGGAGGAACGAGCAATTCTTTTACCTCTTTTTCCTTGCTCACTAAACTTAAAAAGATACCCTGAGTTTCCTTTATTTGACTCATTAAAATTTGATGAAGGTATTGAGTTTGTCCTCGCGTGACTCATTAAAAATTCACGACGAAAAATGAGTTTAGTCTGTCTCCTCGTACTCATAACAAAATGAGGTCGAAATCTATTGAACATAGGTTTCTCTTTATCTGGATTCAATAGATTAACTTACGGAAAAGTAACCAATCTGGGTATACTATTAACCTTTTGTCACACCTGGTTAACAACTATGACAAAGGGACCACCATGGAGTTGCTCTTTACGATCTTTTCTGACTCTCTAAATATGAAAAGACCACCAAGTTGTCTAGTCTAGACTCATTAAATTACACAGGCAAGATATAGAGTCACTCTTTCTACAATACTTTTCAGACTCTTAAAAACATGAAAAAATCAACAAGTTTGCGTGTCTAGACTCATTAAACTAATCAAATAGGTCCAATAGTCGCTCTTTTTGTGGTCCTTTTCAGACTCTTTAAATATGAAAAGATCAATGAGTTTACCTGTCTGGATTCATTAAACTAATCAAGCAAGGAAATTTGATAGTACAGTTGTATTTAGTATTATAAAGAGTGTGGCAGTAGTCGTTCCCTTGAACATGGCACTCCCTTAGATAAACCTTCTTTGTGACAACCTCTCAATATGAATCCTACCATCCTATGAGTTTAGCCTAAATACCCTGATGTAATTGCATCTTTGTATCCTAACACTCTGTATTGTTCATGAGTCTAGTGTTGCATGGTTAAAACCATTGTTGTGCCTTCTATTGTTCAAGGGTTAACCTTCTGTTTCCTCCATCAACCCATCAAGCATATCCTTCCATCATGCCCTCTGTTGTTTAGACACAAATGCTCAAAAGATTCATCAAAAGACAAAATCATTCTTGTCCCGTTTCGTGTTGATTGATGTAGGATACATTATTTCCTACCTTTAGACAGGTTTCTTCCTATCAACTTCAACATTCTATCTAGGAAGACAACCCAGAAACACATTCAGTTCCTTGGTACTTGCAAACATTAGTGGCAAGTTGCCTTGTGTTTGATCAGGGGTTCTCATTATTGGCTCCTGGTTAAGCGATTCTAATGGGTGTTCGACAACAAAGACATCTTTCACACTCATTAGATTGTACTGTGCATCTTGGAGACCACCACCATTATTGGTGGCCTTCCTCGCATCTATTAACGGTCTCCATTATCGATTGGTAATCAGATGATTTCGTGCATGTTCGATGTCAATGCATATATTCACATGTATCGATCTATGATGTTCGGTGAAGCAGAAATCAAGACCTTGGGTAGAGGCTTGCATCATTCAACCTTGTTTCCTCTCCCAAGCTACAGATATTGTTTTTTGGAGACAAGCATATCAAGATGATTCTATTATGACACCAGATTCGTATTGTGCTTACTGGCGGCCAACATTTTTCATATCTCTTTGGAGAAAATCACTCTAACATAGATACTGAGCATGGGAATACCCGACTTAGGACATGATTTTAGTAGTTTATATATATGTGTTGTATTAGATTTCCAGTACCCCCCAAAGCTTCAATCCTCTCTCTTTTTGAAAGGAAAATTACAGTTTTAGTAAAGAATTTCGGCCATCATCTCTACCTTTGATCTCATACTTTAGGGGGAATCTATTATACAACAAATTGACCTCCTTGTTAGTGTTGGTATCTTCATCCCTCCATCAGTGATAAAAATTCTCTTATTGCATTGCATTTTAGGTGTCTCTTATGATCAGCTACATTCCATTAGGATCATAGATCATTTGATGGCAGTGGCATTTTATAAATTTTTCCCTCATGATCTTTATGTGCTGACCCATTTTTGAGTCATTTACAGTCATTTTTGTTTTCATATCTCCAAAAAGTCATTTTTAGGGTTTTAGGTCTCATTAGGTCTAGGGTTTGTCCTCAAGGTCTTGTAAAAGCTCAATAATGGTCAGCAAGTGCATGAGGTCAAATAAAGTCTCAGCAACAAAAATTTCAATAATCACATGCTCAGTGATTGATTTTTCCTCAAAACCTTGTTTTGAGGAAAAACAAAGTGTTTTATGTTTTATGTATAAAATTTTATGTAATTTCATTTTTCCTATATGTAATAATTTCGAGATGCAGCCCTAGTCACTTTGCCAAGCTCCAGCATTCAGCCCCTGCAAAAGAGTCAAAAATTCAAAGCATTTAGTCCATCAAAGGCAAAAAACAGTCAAAATGCCAAAACAGAGTTTTAAATTATAAGTGAAAGGCAAACATTACAAAGTGGGTTTTTATAAGTGGAAAATTAAAATCCTTTGTATATAATGTCTTTGTCATGTTGAAGAAGTTCATTTGTGTCCAAAGACTGAAAGAGAAAAAAAGATAAATCATGATTTGAGGCCGAAGGAGTGAATTTGCTGCAACTTGTGAGAATTTTTGAGGCGCAACACACCTGGGTCAAGGCGCGATGCACCTGGCTAGCACGGCGCATACAGCACATGTTTTACATTGAAATTATAACTGGCGTGATGCACCAGTGAGGCGCGGTGCACCTGTTAGTGGGAGCGGCACACTTGCCTCCAAAGCCCGAACTCATTCAAATTGCCTCCTCCAAGCTGCAAACTTGCAAATTCTTCATTCCACAAGTATTTTAACATCTCCATATTGCCATTGCAAGGGTTTTCATCACTTTGCATGGTGTTTCAATAGGTAAAAAAGCAAAACCATAGTTCCTTGCATAGTTGTATTAAGAAAGTTGCCTAGGGTTTGCAAAGTTACAGTTTTTGTTGTTAAATCCCATCCTACCATTTTCACATCCCCTCACTACAATTTCATTCACCTTTTTTATCCTTCCCTCTTTCACTTACACCTACATATCACCCCTATCTCCAAAACTGAAAACCCTAATCCCTAACCTCACTTCTCCCAAACCCTAATTAGCATCCCTGATCCCTAAATATCATTCCCCAAAACCTGTCATTTCTAGAAACCCTACAGGTAGCATCCCAACCCCTCATTCACATTCCCTATCATCAAATCCCTGTTATTTAGCAGCAAATACCTATTGTCTCTATAAAAAATCTTCACACTCATCTAAGAAACATCAAACAATGGCAAATTTGGAGTCGGATTCATCTTATGACAGAAATGAGGAAACAGTAAGTGACTCCTCCAAAGAAATTCATGCACCAAGGAGACCTCACAAGGGTGGAAAACATATCCGGGAGGAGCCTACTACACTAACTAAGTTGTTGGCTTGCCCAATTGTTGTAGCATGCTTAAAACATCAATCCTGCTATCAATTTTGTGAGATGGTGGAAAGAGTCAAATACCATCATGAGCTGGCTAGATTGTTTGTCCTCCATCTTCACAATGGTCAAGACAATTTGGCAAGTGTTACATTCACTTTGACACTGGAATTTATAGTTGAAGCAACAGGTATTCCGAATGTGGGTGAACAGTGGAACAAGAGACAACTGGTGGATAGAGAACATTATGAGCCTTATATCAAGGCTAGCTTTCAGAGGCATATTAGTAGAGCTTTCCCTTTCAGGTATCTTTAGGACACATATGCTCCATTGATGAAGCTCATAATCAAATATTTCATTTGTGAAGGCATCTTTTCTCGCTTGTATGCCTACCACATAAGATTATTGATGCATTTCACTCAGGTGAGGATGATGAACCTCCCCTATTTCATATGCCAGAATATTGAGAAAATGACCACATTAGTGCAAAAGAAACCTCCTCATCAGCAGTATAACAACATCTATCACTTTTCATTAATCAAGATTGTGGTTCTGCATCAGCTTAGTTTACTAAATGTTTCATGGGAGGATTTCATTTCACATGAAGCCTTCACAGGCTCTCAATTACCCCCACTAGTTTTTCATGAGGCAGGAGAGCCTTCACGTCAGCAAGAGGTGCATGAGACTCAAACCACCAGTGTGCCAGTGTTTGTCACTTACCAAAAGGGCACAAGGAGATTGTTTGCAGCAACAAAACGAGTACTATCTCCAACCGGGGTGGAAGGGGTATCATTTCCTTCAACAGAAAAGAAGGTAAAGGACAAGGGTAAGCAGCCATTGCATGATGAGGGGCCTTTAGAAGGTCAAGAGAGATATTTCATTCTCATTTAGGATGATGACACTAATTCGAGCTCCAAAGCTCAAAGCTCAAGGAGATCATTCAGGAATAGCAACCTGACATTTATGACTTGTCTCTCAACCTGAAAATACCCAAGTGGATAATCAACTATCTTGAGTAGAGGAACAAATAGTTAGAGGACCAGCAAACCATCATGGAGCTCTAAAGCATAAGAGAAAACTGGCAAGCTGCCAAGAGGAGGAAAGTCAAGTTGACACCACTTGAACAAGAAATTGATGCTAATCATGAATCTTGGCTTGAGAGGGTAAATATGCACTTGGAAAAGATGCTGGAGAAGGCCAACAAAGAGAAAAAGATGTTGAGGAACATGGCATATTACTATTTGGCGAGAAACAAAGTTTGCAAAGCAAGAATTAGGATTTTGAAGGCCAAGTTGAGGAAAGCTTTAAGGAAGAGGAAAGAGCAAGACAAGCTCAAGATTTTGCTTGAGGCTTCCTTAGCCCAACATAGCACTTGATGCAGGACATTCAGCCCAAATTTCAAGAAATTTGGGATACTTTTTGCTAATTTTGAATTTTTGAAGCAAAACACAAGTTTTTCTGCCTAATGTGCCACACCACCTGGTGCGCGCTTTTGATAGGAACCTCATTTGGAGGAAAACTCAGAATATTTGGATTCCTCAAGCAAAAACATAAATTCCCACAAATGGAAAAGAAATTTTGTCAAGTTTTGAGCTTCCAAAAGGGTCAAAAACACCTCAAAAATGCCCTTTCTGCCCCTTTTTGGCCACACAAGAAGCAATGTTGGGAGAACTCACTTTTGGAGGGGCACAACCTTTCCAACAAGCCCACTTGGAGAAAATTTGGTGCATGGGAAGGCCTCAAAAATCAGCTACAAAAAGGCGCTACACACAGGGACAGTGGCGCGGTGCACAGGATGGAAAATTGACTTTTTTGCCCCAAAAACTCTGCTTTTTTTGCCTAGTTTTTTCTCAGTTTGACTTTTCTCTCTCTCATAGTCAAACTCATGATGTAATTTGATGTAATTTGATGTAATTTGATGGAATTTGATGTAAATATGCTAAAATTTCACTCATGAAGGTAGATACATCATGAAAAGGTAGTTTCGAACTGAATGAATCAGTTTCCTAGATTTTAGAAGCAAGTTGTTCCACTGCCTAATTTTTAGTTCTTAGTTTAGATCTTGTTGGAACAACTCATAAACTCATTAACTCAACCGCTAAAGCCTAGCATGATTTGTTTTTTGTCTATATCTAGTACTTTTTCATTCATTTGTTAGGGTTGGACTTTTGTGAAAGTTTTGAGCAACATTGTACATTCATCTCTGCAGTTTGGCAAAGGAATAGACCAGGGTTTGCAGCCTTTTGTGGGATTCTTGTGGCAAATTGATTTGGTATAGTGCCTTCTTTTGTAATTCAATTTTTATGTGTGTTTATGTATGCCATTTTCTCTCTTTTTCAGCGGAACTAAATGAATCAAGGATAAAGGTAGAAATCACTGAAATTGCAGTGCTCTACCTAGGGTTTGTTTGGTTATTTATGTTTTCTACTATTTGAAGAGCATCCCTGAGACTCTCATGCCCTCTCCAACTCCTCCCCAATCCTAAGACTCTCCATCTCATTCAATTTAAAGTACTAAATCATTTGCCTACCTTGCCCCACAGAAACCTCTGCAAAACTAGGTCCAATCCCCAGACCCAAATCTGCCTTTCACTTTTGAGCCAACAAAACATTATCAAATTCAATCAAACTCCTCTAAGCACATACCTAGCCTAAAATTAGTCTTTACATCAGTCATCTCAAGCTTTAGTGATCATATTTTCCTGAGATTAACAAGGAGAGAGCCCTCTCCCGACCTGGTAGGGCTAGCTACCAGGTTAAGCGTGGTTTGATGTTACCCTAGATCTTGCCTTTCTCAGCCTGAGGTAGATTTAGGCCCTAACACACCTCATCAACTCAGAGGAGAAAGACATGATAGTTGAAACAAAGACCACAATCACAAGTCGTGATTCCACACTAACGTCGGTTGTGCACTAACAACCTGCTTTATTGATCTAGGTGGATGTTGGTGGCCACCCACCTATCCCATTTGGACCCCCACAACAGTCTATTTCAGCTTTTTTTGTTTCCTAAATTGTAGCATAATTTACTATTTTTAGCAGTTTTTGGGGTCCTAAACTTCCGGAGCCATTTTGAGGCCCTAAACGACGTTTTTTGGGAAATATGGGGGCAACAACAAAGACCAATGTTGCCCTTCCCAAAGTGATAATGCTCGGTGTTACACAACAAATTGTCACCGTCCCTGTTACCCCTCTCCCACATCTTGGAGGACTCATTCCGGGACCTGTGAGAAGTGAAATGACCTGCAAACACTTGAATTACATTCCCCTGAACATGAACTTCATTTGCCCTGAAGACATCTCCTGCAAAAAACCCATAAAAATAGCCCTTTTTCCATTGGTACGGTTTCACTATGCAGCACTGGCGCCAGCCTAAATGGGTGATTTTTTTTAACAAACCAATAGCAGAAGATTCATCCTAACCAACTCCTGGACTGAATCTATCTTGAGTTGGATGGTTTGGCTTCGAATCTCCATAGAGGGGAAGTGGTTTTCCACCTCTCATGGAAGCTTCTTTAGTGATAAAGCCAATACCATGAATATTGTGGATGATCCCAACTCCCCCTCCTTCATCCATAAAAGCTTGTCCATTTTCCTTAGGCAAGCTAGTTCTAGAGATTGAGAATTTTTAAGTTACCAAGAGCTTCATGTTGCAAGAGCCTTCTTCATTCCCATAAGGCCAAATCTAAGTAAGGGGATTCTTATCTAATAACCGAGAAAGAAGCTTGTTCCCATTCCCAACAAGCTTTGCAAGACATGTGCTGCTGATCACCCAGCCAAAGGAGGATTTGACGTCAGAAGTATGGTTGTATTCTTCTTTGTTTATCATTAATAGACAACTATTGTTATGGTTCCACTCTTATTGTTCTTTGTAATGATGATGAGTTATATCCTTTCTAACTGATATATAGTTGCATCTATTGGATTTTATGCTTGTGTTTGTGTCATTCTTTGTATGTGCAGGTGTCCATTCACGGAGATCGTGGGGATCGTGATCTGCCAGAGTAAAGGAAGGGGAGCGTCAACTCTTCTACAGGCACTAGCGTTGGAATCCAGGTAGGCCCTCATCATTGGTCTTTAATTTACAATTAGGAGCTTGCGTGGTAGCGTTGTATGATTGTTTCTAGACCCAATTTGGGCTAGTAGGGATTGCCTCTGTCCGTAGAGGGTATTTACCTCCTCAAAAATTTGGCGACTCCACTGGGGAGTTAGCTTTTTGTCTTGTTGTTTGATTTGTAAACTTTAGATAGAGCCTGCAGTATGGCCAGATAGCCTTCGAAACGCTATTGCTTTGCATTAGCAAAGTAGATCAACGCCACTTCAGTCCATCTCCGGTTTCGTTTACAAACTGAACAGCTTGGAACTTGTCTTGTTTCTTGGTTGTTTCTTGGTTTTTCCTGCTTGGCTAGCCTTCTGGGTTGAGTTCTTGTGCTGCTTCTCATCCCTTGGTGTACTTGGTTACTGTTGGCCTAGATTTGGCTTGCTTGTTTTTTATTTTTGCATAGCAAATTTGACTGGCGCGCTTTTATAGCATTACAGTCACGCCAATTGGCACTAGTTGCTCATTGAAAACCCACGCCAATCCCTAAAAGGCACTAGTTGCAGCCTGACAGTCACGCCAGGCCTGGGAACTTTTGAAGTTTGCTTGGTTCTGAGCCTCCTGAGCTTGGTTTTTGTTCTGGGTACCTTTTTTCGACCACTTGACTGTGTTGGAGTCTTGTTTGACTGACTTTGATCTTTACCCTTTGGGTGTTTGCATTTTTCCATCGATTTCACATTTCTAGACCTAGGGCATCTAGTGGCTTTATGTGTCAAGCCTTCCTCAGGTGTTTTTGGTCTTCTATTGGTCCAGTCGACTCTCTGATTGCTCCCTTGCACTTGTTTGGTGGTTGTAAATCATTTTGTTGCATTATTTGGGTGACTTGCTTCATTTTCACTTGAATTCCACTTTGTTTCGCTTTGAGCCTAGATTACACGGCTCATTGGTGTCTTTGGGACTTTTCTCGTTCTTTGAAGGATTGCTTTGTGATTTAGGGATCTGAAAGTGCTTGTATTGAGTGGAATTTGTTTGTTATCATTTCTCAAAGTTTGTTTAGTGCATTTTTCCATCAACATAAAAGGAAAACCTCTTTTGCTTTGCATTAGTTAATGAGAATTAGAGCTTTTCATTGTCATTAGTGATTAGTGAGCTTGAAGAAAAGTTTGTTAATTTCCATTAGCTGCATTAGAGACATTCTTTGTTGTTTTGCGATCATTTTGTTTGCGTGAAAGCTCTCAAACTCTCTTGTAGTTAGCATTCATCGAATGAAATGACATATTTTGGCATATAGTTTGCATTTAGGAAATGTTGAGACATCACATACGGTAAGGCCTGAAAACTGAAACCTAATACAAGATCAACTTTAAAATGAACTGAATGAATCTAACAACGCATTGGAACATAACGAACATATTTAGAGGTCTAGGCTAGAGACGTGCTCCGACGTCGTTAAACCTAGTCACTTTTGTTTCCACTCAAGGTTGGGTGATTCCTCCTTTTGTGACTCAATAGTGGTATAGTACGAAATTGTGCTCCCACGTACCGTCGAGTATATGGGGAGACCCCACTAGGTTATCATCCTTTATCCATAGGAAGCTGTGTCTGCCGCCTTATGACCCGTAACGCACCGAACATAGCATTCAGGAAGATTGACTGCCATACGGAAAGTCCTTGGTTTCCATACGATTGCCAAGGTGTATATGCAGTTTTACGGATTGTCTAGTAAACCTTTTGCCTAGTTCTCCAGATTAGTCACTTTTGATCCTTTTCGGACTCCCTAAAAGAAAAGGCTCATCTGTGCATTTGTCACTTCGGGCTCATTAAACATTTGAAGCTGACTAGAGTAATCTTTTTGTCCTTTTCTCGACTCTTTAAAGATGAAAAGGTCAAGTTATGTCCTTATGTCTTAAAATTTATTCACCCGCGATCACATGCCCTGTTAGATTTTGTTTGTTGACCTTTTGATTGTGTGTCATGACTTTTTTTCAGCCCCGTGTGTGATTTTCCATTTTTGATGGCAACTTTTCCAGAGTTCACCAACCCAAGACTCCCCCTTGACGGGAATCCTAGCCATTTTCCTCCTTTTGGGAATGTTGGTGCTCCTTACATGGCAACGTTGTCCCTTCCTGGGTTAACTGTTGGGTTTCCTGTTTGGTTGTTCTAAACCTCTGTGGTCCCTAATGTCTCAACGACTGGTCAATCAGTTCCTCCACCCGAACAACATCATGTTGATTCCAAGGTGGACCTCTCCCCTTTTTCGCCTGTTTCTACGTCCTCATCTTCTACTTTGCCTGGTGAAAGTCTGGATTCAAGTAACTAGGTGGCTAAGAAGAAGAAGAAGAATATGAAGAAGAAGAAGTCTCTTAAGCGAGAGGCTAAAAGTGTTGCTTATGCCCCAAGTACATCTCAAGTCAGGCCACGTTCTGCTCCTCCGCGGAAGGTCAAGTTTCCTTGTAAATTGTGCAAGGATGACCATCTTCTTCATGATTTTCCTGGCCTTCCCAGGATCTTAGACATATGGTCTCCCGATCTGGCCTACCCCTCATCGTCCCCTGAAGCTCATGGTGATGCTACCCTATCCACTGGCAATGGTAAGAAGAATGGGAAGATTCGATTCCCCTGTAGGCTATGTCAAGGCAACCATCTCCTTTACCTTTGTCCGCTCATGGATAAAGCTTCCACTGTTTTGGAAATTCTTACAGCCTCTTCACCCCAACTCCCCGTTGGTTATCAGAGGCTCTCTTCAGATCCTCTCCCTGTCGACAAAGAGATTGATTTAGATTCTTCTCTTGTCCATCCTCCTCTTTCCGAACCGGGCTGTGCTAAGCCTATTCGGGACCAACCATTGGTCGGAGAGAGTGTCAACTTGGGTTCACCACCTGTTGATCACTCTGTTTCGGAAGAGCATCATGCTCATGTTCTTCCCATCTCGTTAGATTCTCCTGAGTCCAAAACCGACTCTCCTATCCCAGCTGATCCCGAGAATCCTTCTTCGGAGTAGGGGGGCAATCATACGATTCCCCCACCAGGTAGTTCAGTTGTTTCCTTCGACTGGAGTCACCTGACTACTTTCCGCCTTCCATCCCTTGTGCCTTTCCAGATTACAGTACATGCCTATGATAAGGTAGTACCTGGCACTGTCTTGGATGAGGGTGCATCTGTCAATCTTATGCCTTCCACTACTTGGCAAGCTTTGGGCTCCTCGCAGCTTGTGCCGGTCGCACAGAATCTGATGGCGTTTGACGGGGGAACCAGTCAACCATTAGGGATCCTTCCGAAGTTCCATATTACTTTGGGAGGCAAAACTGTCTGTATTGACGTACTGGTTACCTAAGGTGCTTTAGATTTTAGTCTTTTCCTTGGTCGTGACTATGTTTATTCCATGGGGGCCCTTGTCTCTTCACTTTTCCGTGTGGTTTGCTTTCCACACGATGGAAGGATGGTGACTATAGATCAATTATCATTCTTTAGTCCCCCAGTCCCTCTTGTGCAGTTGTCATCCCCTCCTGGTTTTTATCCACCAGTTGTATCTGCCCCACCGCAGGTCAACTACGTAGCTATTTATCCTGTGCCTGTATCCAGTGATGATGTCGTCATGCATAGTGTCCTGGGGGCATTGGGTCCTGACTTACAAGATGTTGTCCTTCCACCGGGAGTGGCACTCTTGGAAGCAACGGCTTCTTGTTCATTATGATGAAGTTCGTTCGGAGCATAGTTCGTTTTCCTATGTCAAGCTCCTTAAAAAATGAAACTAGGTCTGGTCGGAGCATAGTTCATTTTCCTATGTCAAGCTCCTTAAAAAGTGAAACTAGGTCTGGTCAGAGCATAGTTCGTTTTCCTATGTCAAGCTCCTTAAAAATGAAACTAGCTCCGGTCGGAGCATGGTTCACTTTCCTATGTCAAGCTCCTTAAAAAATGAAACTAGGTTTGGTCGGAGCATAGTTCCTTTCCTATGTCAAGCTCCTTAAAAAATGGAACTGGGTCTGGTCGAGCATAGTTCCTGATCTTGTGTCAAGCTCGTTAAAAAATGAAACAAGGGTTATGAGGATAGTTCTTTTACTGTGTCAACCTCATTAAAAAAATGAAACAACTCCCATTCCAAATCGAGTATTTTGATTAAGATCTCGTAAAATACAAGTCGAGTCTTTCCAAGATCTCGAAAGTGAACCTTCATTCCATCCACTTTGTTGAATGCAATGAAGCTTGGGGGGCATGTACCTCGTTTGCGTCATTATGCTGGGGGGCATGCGAACTTATAACAAGCATAGTTTTTCGTTTCAAGCTTGTGTAAACATGAAACCGAATCCAAGCAGAGTTCTCTACGGTTCAAGCTTGTGTAAAAATGAACCCATACCCAATGTACATCTCGTGCTTGCTGTCTATCCGCTAAATTCTGTTAGATGAGCCTTGGTTGTTTTCATCCCATCACCACCATCTCTTTGGCCGATCATACGCTTTCACTTGCTTGTTTTCCTTTCCTGAGGGACCG
>APFE030460178.1:33722-49764 GCA_000404065.3 Pinus taeda
AGGCCAGCCATACTTGTGGAGGCGACATGCTGTGTATGAGTCAAGGCCTCGCGCTGTCATTATTTCTTTGGATAATTCATTATACAGGATACTGGAGGTAGCCCCACCTATCGCCACCTCTTTGATCTCTACTAAGAAAGGCAACAAGATCATCTCCCAGACTAGGAAATTCATCTGTCTAGTTTGCTCCCAAAGTAAGGGGAAGGTCATTGCTACATCCATGACCCCGCGAAGGGTTCCTCCACGCAGCAGCAGTAGCAAAGGGATATGGTCGTGACAAAACACGGGAACAACTTCTCTTCACCCATAGGGGTACCACACAAGTTTCAGGTGGGCGACAAAGTTTGGTTACATCGCAGAAAGAATGCCTGACAAGAGCCCATTAGAAGCTCAGACCACTCCAGCATGGTCCTTAAACCATTACTAAGGCTATGGGAAACAATGCTTTGGAGAACAACATTCCTCCATTCCTTCGCCTGCGTCGAGTGTTCAATATGGACCATCGTCGACCATGCTTCCCACCATTACTGGACACATCAAAGATTGCAGAACAACTCACCAGTAACCCATCTCAGCAGAAGCTTCCTCATATCAAGGAGGAACTCAACGCAATGGAGACCATTTCTTCCTAAGCGGAGAGGAAATATCTAGGTGGATGTTGATGGCCACCCACCTATCCCATTTGGACCCCCACAACTGTCTCTTTCAGCTTTTTCAGTTTCCTAAATTCTAGCACAATTTACTATTTTTAGCAGTTTTTCGAGTCCTGAACTTCCAGAGCCATTTTGAGGCCCTATGTTGAGCCCCGAACTTGCATCTTTATAACAACTTTTTCTAGCTTCTTTCCATTTACCTGAACTTCCTAAGCTATCAATATCATTGCATATTAGTCATGAAAGAGCATTTAAAGTGGTTTCTTGACTATGTCTTTGTGTTGCTGTTTGAACTAGATTTTTGCTTATGAGCTGTGGAATCTTGTCACTTTCCATAGCTGGTTCAACTTTCCGTAGTTGTTTTCGTTAAACTACAGGTTGCAGGTGTCACGAGGTAAAGCAAGCCACATGGGCAAGTTGGAAATGGCCTGGACATGGATCAGGTCCCATTGGTCCAACTGGATTCGTCAAAAAAGGGCGTGGTCATTGGTGGTCAAGCGGTGGTCAAACAGGAGAGTCCTACGGCAACAGGACTCCGTTTTCAAGCACGCAAAGATTTTTCTGACCGTTTCTATATCTTTGGAGGCACGCTGACATCTGTAGGCTGACCACGATGTGGATCCAACAGCCGCTTTCAATAATATTGCGTAATCTCGGCGACCATGCTGCTAAATTCATGGACGTTGTTCTTCACGTGTCCTCTGTTCATGTAGTTTCCAGGAAAAATAGTTATATAACTTTTTTTATAAATAACACATTCTGATACGCATAATAGTTAGTCTTTTGGAATGTAAATTTGTTGTTAATAACTCATTGTGCCGTGACATTAGTTTACTGATGTAACTGTGTTTTGAGATATATATAAGAAGAATTTGTTCTACATGTTTGCGTGAACGTGATTTTGAATTGATAACCTATTGGCTAAGGTTGCAGAGGGCCCCTGCACACCGAGGTTTCGTTTCCATTGTTGTTGTATAGTCTTTATGCATCGTTTCTTTATTCTCACTGCATATGTTTTTATAGTTATTCATTTGTGTATATATTTCTAACATCTCACTGTTGTTCATGATTTTACAAGCTTTGTTTAACGCTGATCAGTGTGTTCATGTTTCAGGATAGAGTAGGCAGCCCAGGCAGTTGTATATAATTTTCATAATAACTAGTGATATGGAATTGATCCTTTGCTAAATTTGCTTTTCCTAGTTTCTTTTAATTCCAGTTCTGTTTTGTTGAGCTCAGTTTTGTTCATTTTCTTTGTTAAGTTAGTTAGAAATCATCTTGCTCATTTCATTGACAATTACCTCTGAAAGCTGTAGCGAGACTAACTAGCGAGGGATTGAAATATGAATGTTGTGATTTGATTTTAGTTTACTTTTCTGCAATTAGATAATTGAATTGCTCATTTCTTTGAAAGTTACCTCCAAAAGCCATAGCAAGACTAACTGGCGAGGGATTGAAATATGAATGCTTTGATTTGATTTTAGTTTACTTTTCTGCAATTAGATAATTGAATTGCTCATTTCGTTGACAGTTACCTCTGAAAGCCATAGCGAGACTAACTGGCAAGGGATTGAAATATGGATGTTGTGATTTGATTTTAGTTTACTTTTCTGCAATTAGATAATTGGATTTCTCATTTCATTTACAATTACCTCTGAAAGCCATAGCGAGACTAACTGGCGAGGGATTGAAATATGGATGATGTAATTTGATTTTAGTTTTACTTTCTTTGCAATTTTTTATTTCCTTGAGTGCAGTAGCTTAAATCAATTTTCTGTATTTAGATAGCAACAGAGATGATAGTTTCATAATCAATAGTTCATTATTTGTTTTAATTAGCAACATCTTTTCATTCTTGATTCAAGTGTTATTTTTCACTAGTATGTTCTTAGACCTTCTGAAGTGCTAAGTTTTGGGAACCCTTATAAAGGACATAATTGCCTTAAAACTTATAACCAGACTTTCCTTCTAGAAATTTAGGAATAGGAATTCCATAAAAAAAAAAAAAGATAAAAACCCCAAAACAACATAAAAATAAAAAACGACAAAAGTAAGAAATAGGTTATCTTGCACATATAGTGCGCCACACTTTGTCAGCTTACAAATCCCAGATTGACAATTAATCTAGCAATTTAGGACACACTAAATTGACTAAACACCCTAAACGACGTTTTTTGGGAAATCTAGGGGCAACATCAAGGACCAATGTTGCCCTTCCCAAAGTGGTAGTGCTTGGATATATCTTTCTAACGAGCTATTGTACGTGTCAAATGGAGATTGTATGCCAAAGTTACGACCCCGGGAAGTTGATGTACCAATTTACCCAAACGAGGCCCACAGTTTGGCATTTCATCTTCTAGGGTTAGGCTTTGGAATGATAAGGGTTTTCCATTTTTTCTCAACAATAAATAGGCCTTCGAGCCTCATTGTAACATAGTTCAGAGGCATGTAGCCACCACATCTCTTCTCAGAGATAAGCTACCATCACCCTAGCTGGTTTATTTCCATTTCTGTTTGTAAGCATATTTAAGTATTTTACATTAATGAAATGAAGTATTATTTCCACTGCATCTCTGTGTTTATGGTTATCTGTATAATTTGTCGTGTTCCTGTTTAAATCCGGATCATTTATAAAGCTTGTTACCAAGCCTAGAGGTGTGTTAGTGACCCTACTAAAGAATGCTGCTAGTATGGGAACAACGCTATTGAAACTTGGTGAAGTTCCAAGGGTCAAAGGAATGAATTAACTCACAAATATCTAGATATTTGTCCCTAAAAGTACTCAAGAAAAGCAAGGAAACATCCAAATTGAAGATATTTGGAGGATTTCTAATATGAAAAAAGGAGGCAAATGGGAAAGAGCTGAAAAGCATGCAAGTTCATTTCTTTTGCCCTAGTGAACTCAAGGAGGAGCTTGGCAACCCTAACTCAATTGCTATATAAGCAAAGTGAGGGTTATTGTGAAAGAGGTTAGAGCATTTGAAAGGATAGCATACTTGACTGTTGAGCATTGTCTCATATCATCAGAAGTGAGCAAGAAGGGAGAGAGAGAGAGAAGTTGAAGGGGTAGAGGAAGGCTGATGCAACAGATGGTTGTAATCACTCTTCCAACATTAATATAGAACTGCAGTTGTATTGTCTACTCGTGGTGTTGATACTATCATTCATTTAGTTGTTTGTTCAATGCCTATTAGCATGAGTAGCTTAGTTGTATGCAATTAGATGTTCTTTTATATATTCATGTATTAGTTATCAGAGTTGTATGTTGTGATTACGCTTGTCTCTTCTATGTGCAGGACTTGAATTTGGAGCCGGATTTGAGGGAGTTCCACTTGGTTGCATTGTGATTTCCAAACAAATCTACACTGAGACTTGAGGTAATATACTTCTAATGCTTCGACAGTTAGTTATTGTCTATGAACATGCATGTAACTTTGTGTAGTTTCAGATAATCTTACAGTATGTCGAAGGTCCCAAGAAGACCTTTGAGGGTATTTACATTCTCCATACACCGTGCATTTTACCCCATAGCACCCACCACTCATCTTTCTCTCTAATTGGAAATTTAAAAGAAGTTCCCCTCCTTTGTCTTATTTTGGATCCACCATATTCAACTCTCTATATATTAGATAAGGGGCATTAATGAGGTAATTATTCATTCAACATTAATTGTTACATTCTCACTGACTTCACTTGAGGCATAAATATTGTCAACCCTAACAAGCAGTTGTTCAAGTTAAGAAGAATCCACAAAAGTCATTAAGAGGATTTCATACCCCACTCAACAAAATTATTGACATACTTAGGAGAGATAAGGATTGCAACTCCCTCTTTTCCATCTGTATGATCTAATTAAAATGTAGCCTTGAGCCAAATGATTGACAAGATAATGAAAAGCATAAAACCCACAATTTTGGCCTCTTGTAATCAAATACTACCTATCCCACCAAAGGAATAAAATAGTGAGTAGACAATAATCACTTTCATTAAAAACCAATGGTAACATGTATCTCTACTTCATTGTTCACAAGATCTTGAAGAGTGATAAAGGACATAGTATTAATCCAAAAATCATTAAAAGTGGTCCATTTTGGCATAGTTCACTAGTGATGGTATAGATTAGTAGGTTCTTTAGCCACCATGACCCTCATGCATGGACCTATAAGAGGTCTTGGAGGCCTTATGTGCCACTAGCTTACTAGGGTCAATTGTCAATGATGTCTTGAAGGTTGGAATCTGAGGAGCTAGGGTTTTTTAGGCTAAGAGTTTGCCTCTTTTACAATTTCCCCTTACAAAATTTGTCCATACACATTTTCCCACTTTGGCACCTATGAACCCTTGGGAGCAAAAGAAGGACCTTTGAGGGAAGCAACATTTTAGTTTGACTTGGGCCATAAAAAAGCAATGTGAATGTGATGGTAAAGTTTCTAGTAGTGGAAGCAAGTACTATGAAATTTTATATAGTAGATTAGCTACCAATCCAAATTTACATTAATTCCTTCCAGACTTCAAAGAGGTTAGCTAACAAATGTATTTAGTGTTGAGGCCAAGGGTTAAAAAATATTTCAAGTTATTGACAAATAACCCCCACCCCTACAAAGGGCATGTGATCCATTATAGATCTAGCCAAAATTGAATGAGAAAATTGGGGAAATATATCAAAACCGGGTAGGAAATCTATGTTGTTCTATTAGTTGAGAAATCATGGGCCTAGTATTAAGCACCACTAGGGTATTTGTGCATATCCTAAGGCCTCAATCCATTATATCCTTCACGTGGAAAGGGTTGTTGAGTTGGAATAAGAAAAATTATTTATTTAGGTTCCACGTTTATGTTGTACCGACCATTTGAATCCCCATATCTCATGGACCCGATTCCAAATAATCACCTTTGGTGTGGGGAGAGGCTTCCAACAAAATAACCAAGAATGAAATCCACCCAAAATTCATGATAGAGGCTAAAATACTTAATATTAAAGAGTTCAATATCAGAGGAGGATCATTACCTTGAGTTACACCTTAGAGATAAACTTTCAAGAAGCCTTGGGTGCATTGAAGCTGCTTATATAGGTTCATTGTTGTGGTGATTATGAAAATTCCAATTGAGACCAATAGGCCTCACCTTATAATAAGAGGATGTTGGCCTATCAATATAATAATGATACACTAAATGTCAAAAATATAGTATAAACATACAAGTCATGGTCAAAGATAATAATATTTGGGTCATAACTCAAAACCCTAGTAGAGTCATCCCACCATTTTCAAGAAAATTTGTGTGCAATTTCATCCATTATGTAGGCCATATTATTGAACTTGAATTTATAATCACCTATCCTTGTAACTATGGTTTTCATTAGGAAACAAAAACGTTTAGCCACCTAACTTAGAACTTATTATAGATTAGAATGATTACACCTAAGAAAATCCCCTATGAAAAGTGGATTAGATTTTTTTTAAATACAAGTGAATTCATGGTTCTTAATCATATCACACTTAAATAAATATTGCATTTCTCAAACGAGTTGCATGACACCTATTACTTCTGAAATATTAATCTCCATTTAGAGAATCACTAATTTTTCATTTAGATCAAAGAAAACAAACATATTTTGTAAAGATCACTTGCTAAATGTATCATAGTCATGTTTTTTGGATTCTCAATTCCAAATTTTTTTAAAGTTAACTTAGCGAGTAAGCCAAAATCATTTTTCTAAGGTAGAAAACCCTGTCATAACTTAGTTGTCAATCAAAAATGAGAAAAACCATCACTAGATGCTATCAACAAATGTAGGTTAACTCATCATCATTATTCAAGGAAAACCAACCCATCTGAAATGACCCACCAATGATCAATAAGGGGGTAAAATTATACTCCTACTAGACACCTTTGAGTCTTGGGTCATAAACCTATTTCCCTATATTCAAGGAAAACAAGTTCTTAGCCAATCAAAAACATATTTAGGTCTTCCTCGAGAACCAAAATGCAGTTTCAACCTCGATAGTATTCATAAATAAACCAATTTCCTTGTAATCATCACCATGACTACCTCCAATTGGATCATGTTATTTTTAGTAGCATCTAACCTTAATCCCATACATAAGAACAAATATTGTGTTCAATTACTCTTTATCTCTTACCTAAAAAATCGTTAATTATTAATGGCCACTTATTATATATTATAATATTAATTCTAATATCAAAATACAACCTAACAACTTTCAAAATAAAATTATATTATATATATATATATAATTATATATTATATATATATATCCTAGGAAAATCTCAGTCACTTCCAAGAAAACCAACTTAAACTACAAACACTGAAACTTTCCAGTACACTTTATAAGATCCGAATAATAACATTTATAAACAATAAAACTAGATATAGTGGTTTTTCCACCAAACAAAATAGCATATTTATATATTTATATTTACTTCACTTCACTTAATATTCACACTTTTAAACATTTAAAATCACATTTCATTAGAATATATTTACATAATTAAAATATATATATATATTTTTTTTAAATGATGAAGCAAAATAATATGACAACACTCTAATTGTCATCAAACTGTCTAGAAGCAACAATTGCTTTATCCTGAAATATTACATGACATGAAGAAATAAACATTTTGATATCATTAATCTCCGAATTGATTTTGCAGTCATCATAAATATGTACTTTCACAAACATTGATAGATTTGATCGTTTCGTTTTACATACAAAGTAATTTGACTATGATTTGTAATGATTGATTGCAATAGACTTCATGGTTTCCTTCAGAATCAGAACAGGAGGATTAATGTCATAAAATTAAAAGAATAATAATAAAATAATGTAAGGCTGGAAGGACAATTATGAAGAGACATAAATATGAAGCTTTGACTATTGTGGAGAAAGGGGATTCATTCTCCAAATGGATACAACCACTTCAATGTAAAAGTGACCAATAAAAGTGACCACCAAGCTTGGGAGACATACTTTTGACTATCTTTGCTTAGCACAAAATCTCTCATTCACATGGGAAAAAGGGACATATTGAAATTTATTAGTAAAATATATGGAGAATTGTTGGAATTTGGATCTGCCATTCACATGGAAAAGAGAAAACATTGTAATGTGTTAATGAGTGGATACAACCACTTCAATGTATGGCATATTACCCAATAAAGGTGACCACCAAGCTTGGGAGACATACTTACTTTTGACTATCTTTGCTTAGCACAAAATCTCACATTCACATGCGAAAAGGGGACATATTGAAATTTATTAGTAAAATATATGGAGAATTGTTGGAATTTGGATCTGCCATTCACATGGAAAAGCGAAAACATTGTAATGTGTTAATGAAATGTACGGAGAATTGGAATGATTGGAATTGGAGAGCGTTGTAAACCCTAAGCCAGAAACTGTAGAGGAAGAAAAAATTTAATAATTAAAAAAAAATGTGTTTGTAGGTGTTTTATATAAATTTAATTTAAGCATTAGGTTGAAAATGTGAATTTAGATATCTATATAGGAATTAATATTTTCATGTATCATTTATTGTTGGATTTTAGTTGAAATTATTATTGATATTTAAAAATGGTTGTAGATTTTTTAGTGATGTATGATTAATCCATTGTCATGTTTTGTGTAGGTTGTTTTGTATAGGTTTTAATCATATATAATTAATTGTTGTTAACAAATTTTAAATAAAACATAAAGGATATAATGATAAGTACACATTAACATAAAGATTTTACTATGGAAATCCAAAGTAAAAAACTAGAAAGAATTGTCAATATTTATTATTTTTAATAGTATTAGAGAAAGAGAGGGAACCCTTATCATCTATAAATCATCTAAATTTATTTATCTTGGATTTTAATACAACCATAGTTCCTAGAGATCGCTCCCGAAGATGAACCCTAACAGCACTCCTGCCGCTTCCCCTTCGGCCACTGTCTGGTTTCCGGGTGGCCCTACTGCGGATGGCGTCAAGCGATTTATTCACGGATTAACAATCGTGTCCCTCTCTGCTGATCCGCAGGCTGTCCATTTGCAACCGAACAGCTCCGACTGCGAGTGCGTTTGTGTTGGAGAAGGCGGGAAGATCAATCTGGTTAGGCTCGCGGAAGATCAGATGCATCACAAATGCGTTACAGATAACCGGGGTTTGATTTCTTACACTGCTGCCCACTGGGCTTCTCCTACGGAGTTTGTCACTGCTGGGTTAGGGTTTACCCTTCAGAGGTGGGACCACAGAAAGCCTGGCGCCCCTGTTTCGCAATCTCCCAACAAATGGGTTTCTGGTGCTCAGGTTCTGGGAATGGGGTGTCTGAAGCCAATCCCCTGCTCCCTCCAATGGCGCCGCAACAGGAAAGGCCGCAGGAATGGACCGAGTTTTGCTCGGCCTGCGAAGATTCAGCAACAGGGGAAACCGAGAGCCACAGGAAACGCCGAGGCTGTGGTGGTCGTCGGACGCAGATGCTGAAGATTATCCAGCATTTCGCACTGGCTCCTCTCAGAAGTAGAAGTAAACCCAGCCAGGGTTAACAAAAGCCGTGCTCTGCCTCCCCAGAATGGTCAATATTCCGCATCTCATTTTCAGAACTTTCCAAGCTTCCTGGATCTACCTAGAAGGAGCATCTGGGATCTGAATGTTTCAACCTCGATTCCTCTTTCAAGAAGCCGAGATCGCACTCATTTCCAGCAAACGAGTTTCTAGATTCAGATAATTCTTCTAACTGGCAAAACCCTGCTCCTAGAAGTCCAGTCGTCTTTCACTGTGCGCCATCTCTCAAAGATTCTCGAACTGAGGTTGGGGATCCCTTCCTCCCTTCTGCGGCTCCTCTTTGTTGGTAAGCAGCTTGATAACAATATGCCTCTTTCCTTTTATAATATTGAAAGAAATGCCACAGTGATCCTATCACTTCGACTAAGGGGAGGGGCAGTAGGGCAATCCTCTACCACTAAAGGTTTCTCATACAAAGATGCAGTTCATGCACAACCAACCAAGAAGCCTTCCCAATCTGCTGAGGCTCCCAAACCCTTCTTGGTGGAAAAAATGGAGGAAACCCCTGCCATTGAAATCACTCATACATCTTTGGATGATCAATACCAGACATTTGCAGAAAAAGCCCTCATCTGCAGATTTAATGGCCTATGGCCCCGCACTGTTGATCTATACCAGTGGATCCATTCTAATTGGACCAACAACTGCAAAGTCTTCTTCTACTCGAAAGGCTTCTTTATTGTAGTCATTGCCTTCAACGACGATTACCAGAAAGCTTTAACAGGTGGCCCCTGGTTCTGGGGATCAGCTGGACTTTTCCTCTCCCCCTGGTTCCCAGACTTTGACCCCTCCACTAGAGTCATCTCCAAGCTTCCTATCTAGGTCAGGCTTCCAAATCTCCCTGCGCATCTATGGCATTTTGCTGTTTTTCAAGGAATCGGAGACACCCTTGGCCGCTTCTTGGCAACAGATACCTCAAGGGGGGAGAAAGGAATTTACACCTATGGCAGAATTTGTGCAGAAATAGACATCAGTAAAGGGCTGCCAGATCAGATCATCCTTAAAATTGGGGACTTCCACTGGACGCAAACTTTGGACTATGAGAATACAGCCTTCAGGTGTCGCCATTGCCATCAGATAGGGCATCTCCAGAACACATGTGCAGCTTTCCTCGACAAAAAGAAGAATTTCACTCGTAAATCCAAATCTAAGAGTTGGAAACCTTGTGACAGACCCCCTATGGATGAAATAGAGCCCTCTAGCTCTGATGAGGAGGACTTGGAAGTGGACGAGGAGAATTTGGAGCAACCACAGGACCCGCCTTCAGTCAGCGTCATAGATCCTTCTGCGCCTTTGTTCGTGCAAAAACGGCCTCATGAGTCTTCGCCTTCTGATTCAGACAAAGAGTCTCCTCCTTTAACTCAGATCAGTCTGCATGTAGTTCCGGTCCAGCCAGATCCATTTGGTTGGGTCAAAGTCAGCAAAAAGAAAGGCAAAAAATGTAGATTGGAAGATTCTGCCCATGCTGGGTAGACTCCCTAGCCCAGCTCGTTCTTTTTTATCCTCTCTGTTCTCTTCTGGTTGTGCTTTGGTTGTTTTTTGGACCGAGGTTGATATCATATCATTTCCGGCTCCCTTGCTCCTAAGTTTCGCTTCTTTGTAAGCTCTTTTTGTACCATATTTCTTTTCTTAATAGATTTAGTCTTAATTACAAAAAAAAAAAATACAACCATAGTTCCTTAAATTTAACTACAAAAACCATGGGAAAAACCACAATGCACCACACCGCTAAAGACAAAAGTCATGTGCTAAAAATGGCCAAAAACGAACCTAAAAAACTACCAAAAAAAAAATCGCCCCTCTTGAAAGCCTCCCAAACAATGGGGGGTTATCGTTGCCTTGTGACCCTTTTGTTGCACCCAATACAATGTATAGCACCAAGGAAACTTTTAGGGGCTAATATTCGCAAGTGGCCTAATTTTCAATGCTTTTTCCCAAAAATAGATTCACTAGTTTCCATTTTTTCTAAAAATGGTTTGCCCAAATTTTATAGTATAAAATTATTTCACCTTAAAAATTTCGATAGTTTTACATAGAGACTATCTAAAATTATTATAAATTTGAACATTTTTACAAAGATATTGTCAAACAGTTTATAGATTACATAGGATGCAATGTGAGATTCACCAAGATTTCTTAACTTCAAGATAAATTTACATCCTTAAAATTTTCCTTGTATATCACATGGACATATTTGTGCAAAGAATATGAAATATACCTAACATTTTACTTCAATTTCTTCCATTTGATCAATATGTGTGACATTAACAAGAAGATAGTGTTACTTGTTTCTAATTTGTACTTGATGGAGCAAGTTTTTAGATTACTTGTCTTTCAATCCGTCAATAAAGAAGGTAAACCCACATCAGACTATGGAGGAGTCTCCATAAAATCATTGTCTTTAAAATGTGTAGAGTTTAGAGTCATCAATCCTCATAATGTTGCAAAGAGAAAGAATTATGCATGCATGTCAATATAAGAAATCTAGCTCGAACTTAACAAACATGTTAAAATCAACTTTGATATAGAAAAATGGATCATTAAATACCTAGAAATGGGTGAAATACCTAAAAATGGGTGAATGGGAATGTAATGAAGAATTACTAACCCTACACTCCATGTGTGAGCAAAGGTCAGAGGAGCAAGGCCCATGAAATATTAAGAAGACAAACTAACAATTCCTTCCAAGTCCCCCTACTCTCTCCAATGTTAGCACACAAGGAAAAGGCACTACAATTGTGTTGGTCCCTTGATAAGGAATCAAGGATAAGTCCCCTTGGTAGACAATAACCATTTGCGAGATGGATAAATCCCCTTAACCAAAACATGGAATGATGAGTGATAAGCATGAACTAGATATCACAAAGTCGAAGCCTTCGTAGCCAATATTGGTTGGGAAGTTAAGACTTCCTCTTGATAATGATGACAACATGTCACCCAATAAAAACATGATTCTCTTAGTAACATGAATTGTGTTTCTTTCTTTTCTATACTCTTCTAATTGTGTGGACCTCACATTTTTTAATGTTTAATGACCATAAATTTATTTGTTTGGTTATTATGTTTGGTTGTTGATTTTATATTTTAAACTACACAATTTTTGCTCTCTAAATTGTGGGGGGGAAGTTGAGGATGGGAATTGATTGAGGATGGTACTTTGAGGCTATGTATAGATTGAAGGCCTCTCACAATGTGAGGTAGTTACTGTGAGGCTAGGATAGTGAGGAATAACTATCATTGCATGTGTACCTAGTGAGAAGACAGGTTCATGAGTAAAAGGAACTACATAAAGAAAAAGGAAGGGATTGCAGAAGAACCAATTTAATTCATGCTCCATATCACGAGTTAGTTCCTATAAAGTTGCATGAGTGCTTTTCTATTTTAGATTTTGATCTTATTATTATGGCAAAATTTAAATTGTGAAGATTGTCTTTACAAATTTTTAATTATCTTTGTATAAATTTTCTTCATAAAAAAAACGATTTTAATTATCTTAATTTACTTTAATGTACAAAATTTTAAAAGGGAAAAAATTTTAAAAATGATGATTGGTTGTGATTCTGTATATGTGCAAAAATGTTCATCCATGTTAGTGCATTAAACTTAAACAAGGGACGCTGCATGGCAGCAAGTCCCTGCCTTGAGCTGGAAAGCTCTATAAAGAACAGTATAGTGATCCAGGAGCATAGACACAAGAAGCGAAGTAATAAGCTTAAGTAAGTGGCGAAGGCAGCAGTTGATGTGGGTGAAGTTGTAGATTCATAAGATGTTGACTCAGCCGATCCAGCAGAAGCAAAGGCGGGGGTAGCACCATAAGTCGAAGCGAAGGAAGGATTGGAACCGCTGGATTTGCTATTGAAATGGAGTAAACCGCTAGATTTGCTATTTAAATGGAGTAAACTTGGTAAACTATGAGTGCCTCTATGCTCATTACAAATACAGGGAACCTAGCTTTACACTAAGACTCATAATTCCAGATTCAAAGTTCACTCTTTTATGCCAAGGAAAAGCTGCAAGGAGATTCTTGTTTTATAGGTTTTTTATGAGTTTTTTACATGTTTATCATGTTTAGTGATTAGTACTTATTCAGATAGTGCTTGGCCAGCAATCTTTCCAAGTTGTTATTGTCTACTGGGATAAGATTCCATTCAACTGGCTAAAATGGCCGATAACGATATAAAGAATCACTGGAACAGTAAACTGAGAAAGCGACTTCTTTTGATGGGAATCGATCCAGTTAACCACGGTTCATTGCCTACACCAGATACGCTGTCAGCCTTCATGGCGTCGTCTTCGACTACCATAGCTGCGCCATTGAATAATGCATTGGCTGAAGCTCAATTAGCTCGATTGAATGGGGCATTGGTCGAAGCTCAATTAGGACAACTTGCCAGAGACTATCTGAATAGTCCTCATCATGTCTTTGATGGCTATTCTGATCACTACTCATGGCAGCTATTCCAAATTCTGAAGTTATTGGGCGCACATAAAAACCAGGTGTGGGTACATCCAACGGGATCATTGTCTTCGACTTCAACTGATCAATTCCTCCAACCCGATGCATTAATATTGATTCATATCTTGCAGAACCAGATTAGCCAGCGATTTGTTTCAAGGCCGAGGGAGGATTCGATAGAGTATAATACTTCTTCATAAGGGTCTTTACAATTTTCTAACCTGGAAAGGAAATCAGAAGGAAGAAACCTGCACATCAGTACTGATCACGGAAATCATCACAGCACTGCAGCATCCTTGACAGAGTAGCGGCCCTCACCTTTTGAAACAGAAATTATTGATTGGAATTCAATGCCCATTCTAATGTCATCCAACAATCCTGATAAGAATGATCATCTGCACTTTTATAGCGATAAGAAATCTCCATCTACCACATCCACAAATTCCTACAACGAAGGATTGCATATTCTAGGAAATACCATTCAATATCACCAGGACGACCCACTGGGATCAGTGACAAGGACTTCAGAGGTCGTGTCACTGCCAGCAGCAAGGATAGATCTATAGGAAGACAAAAATAACTACTGGGTTAACTTGTTAACTTCAATGGAGGACAGCACTGGTCCAGACACATAGCAAATGACAAATGAGTCCAATGAGTTTATAAATGTTTTATATTTTATTTTGTTTTCAATCGAGTCAGAATTGTTTCAAGTAGCACATTTTCTTATAGAAATAGTCCATGTTACATAAGGCCCCAAAGTTACAAGGTTAGCTATTAGGCTCGTTCACGTTATAGGCTATTTGAACAGGACTCAGGTTGACAATAGGGTTTCTTTATAAGGAGATGAAGGGTTTACCGAAATAGCAGGGCATATTCATCAAAGTCTAACCCACAAGTTGTTGGAAATAATACTGAGAGGGGGGGTGAATCAATATTATCAAGTTCTTTTAATAAATCTTCCTTATTTACACTTGAATTATTTTTGCATGTCAGTACCATAAAATAATGAGCATGAACAAAGAAAACAGATAGTCACACCAAAGAACACCAGATGTAAGGTGGAAACCCAATGTGGGTGAAAACCACCTGCTGCAATATGTCTCTATCTTCTTTCAAATTAGAAACTTTTTTTACAAAGGTTTTGCACTGGTGCAGTCCTTTACCAGTACGCAGGCTGCAACTTGCAGAGAGCTACAACTCTCTCTCATTTTCCAGTCTCTTCTGGAAGGGAGCTACAACCCCCTACTTCTTTTCTTTCAAGGACCACTTTTCATAAATTTTCAAACTGGATCCATAAAAATCAAGAGATCATCAAGTACAAGTACATCACCCAGTCAACTGCAGTAACCAGATCAACAATAATAGTAAACTAAACCCAGAACACCTTGTTAATAGGAAAAAAAAATTCATCCAACAAAAGATCTTAAGAAAGATACGCAGTTTTTCTTTTCCTGGTCTGTGTGTGTACGCAATTCACCTTCTGCTCTCCTGCGTATACTCGCAGAGACCCTTTTGCCGTACCGCGTACCCATGCACTGTTTCTCCAATCACATTACGTACTGTTACTGCAGGCACGCACCCACAAATGCTATCGCGCCATGCACCCACAGATGCTATCGCGCCGCGCACCTACGCACCTGCAGCTTCTGAAGCGCCGCGTACTTTCCTTGTGCCTACGCACCTGAACCTTTGTCGCGCTGCGTACACACGCACTGTGCCTTCTTCTGCTCTACGTACCCACACAGTTCTCCTTCTTCTTCTCTACGTACCCACGCACTGCGCCTTCTTCTGCTCTGCGTACCCACGCACTTGCACTGTTAATCACCTGCGTCCCTCTGATTAGGGCCGAAATGGTTGTCTCCCAGTGTGCCACCAATAGTCAGATGCTCAGATCTGATCATGCGCTCGAGAGATTATCCTTCATAGATTCGCTTTTAACTTCACTGAAACAATAACCCGATATTTCCGATCTTAAGATATTCAATTTGCAAAAGATACATAGCCAAGTGGTCTCCTTTGCTTTATATAGGCAAGCTCTTCCTAAAATCATGGATCAATACCATAGATAACCAATACAAGGGGCCCAAAAACATGGGCCTCAATAATAATAATAATATAAAGCAATACCACGGGCCAAAACCATAGAATCAAGAATGGCGGGCTAAATACCACGAGCCAAAAATAAGAAACCCTAGGTGAGCGCGCTTTACTGCCTTGAAGTGTGTGCACTGGCGTCCGCACCTACTAAACGGATAACCTACGGGTATGACCGCACCTCCTGTATGGGTAACTTGCGGGTCCGCACCTTTTGAACCATTCACCTGCGCGCCTCTTAATTTCCATCATTTTGAGAGCCTGAACA
>APFE030460179.1:0-12999 GCA_000404065.3 Pinus taeda
TTGTTCTATCTTATTAATAAAAACTATTAATTAGTCTTGAGTTATAAATAATAAATATAATCTGTAAATCTTTAGGTGCAATCATTTTTATTTTTCTTTTGTTACTTGTTTTTTTTAATAAAGTATTTTACATTTTCATATTTCTTCATACATGTTGGTAGACTTTGATAAGAATCAAAACATCTATCTCATGATACACTTTACATTGTCAAAAATAAAAAGAAGGATAAAAATTAACTAAATCATAATTTTATTTTAAATTATTATTATTCCTAACCATGTGGATTGACCAACACTTTACCACATAAACATTTTATTTTTGATGACCTAGAAATGCCAAACATTTATGTGGTGATGCATTTCACAATGTGAAAAATAAAATCAAGGACAAAAATTAACTAAATGATAACTATATTTTATATTATTATTTTTCATAACCATGGGGATTGACCAACACTTTACCGTGCAAATCCTTATTTTGTGAATAAGTTTTGTTATAATATCATGGGCTAATGTGATGCAGGAGCATGTGACTCAGAGGAAAAGGCCTGCAGTTTCTATGCTTTTTTTACTTAAAAAAGATAGGAACAGGGTAGAGAATAAAACATGCTACCTTTTTCAGTTAAAAATAGCATAAAAGTAGAGAATAGAACATGATATCTTTTCATAGATAGACAAGTTGTAAAAAGCCTTAAATTACTATGTAAAATGTCTGCTTTTGTAATAGGTAAGGTTATCCATTATGAATAAAAAATACTTTGGCCGCCAAGCTCGTTAGAGAGGGCGCGGTGCTAGAAGTATCATTATGAAAATTTTCTCTGGCGATTCTAGTTCAATGGTTGTTGATAATTTGCTTATATAGTCCTTATCCCGTGCATTGAGAGAGGGGAGCGTTTTACTATTTCCACTTTAAACATTGGAGTCATTTTTCAATTAAATCACAGTATAAATTGATTTCACATTATAATATGTTTATATTTTATAAGTGTCACGCGTCCTTCTGTTTGTAATCAAAATTCATGCAATTAAGTGGCACCGTAGTAGGCGTGAACATTATAGTTGTGAACCTTAGCAGATCTAGAACATATTGGCGCAAATCTCTTGTTAATTGGATTGGAAGTTGATGCAACGTTTTAGAAATCCTATAGTTTTAACATCCACGTAATTATTTTGTGTGTGGAATACAATTAACTCTGTATTGAGCTTCTTGGGTGACAGTGAGAATCAAGTTCAAATCTATTTTGTCATAGTTATGAGCATGAAGGGCTTGTTTCTTGGCCTGATAAACAATATACAGTAGGAGAACCTCCACATAATGAATTTATGAATCCTGAACAAGGACTGTCAAAAAGATTGTCTGCAAGAGCAATCGAGCTCGGCGTGTTTGGTCATATGGTAAATGAGGTAACGTGCAACCCGAGAAGAATCTTTTGGAGAGAACCATGGGGAACACGATATCAGATTAGGTCATACCCATCAGCTCGATCACATATTAGGAAGTATCTTTCCCTAAGCACACTTCCTTCTGTGGAGTCAGAAAAGGGAGCAACTCAAGGCATCATTGTATTAAAATGAAAATCTATTGAATTGTTGTTGAATAATTAGTGGCATAAATCCTTCCACAAAAGGTCGTCAATAATATTAGATGTATAATCCCCTTGTAAAGCCTCCGTAATTCTCTTAAAATTGCTTCCTTTGACAATAAATTAGTAAGGGCATGGCTCGTTGAAAAAGGAATGAAGCTATCAGTTTAACGACTAATACGCCTGAAGGCAATTCAAGGGAAATAGAGGCGGATATTCAGGAGATTTCAGCCAAATTGGAGAGATTATCCCTAACGTCTACACCCCCGCCATCATTAATGGTATGAGAGCCATCAACTCACATTGAATTGAATCTCAGGAGTAGGAGAAGGATGGCTTTCAGAGTTGGAAGAGGACGAGGACGTGGTGGAAGAGGACGGCCTGTTGCGAATGCTAAAATAATGGAAACCATAGAAGAGCTACGAGCTAGATTGGATGCGTTAACCTGAGACAGAAACATAGATGATGGAGATGTCAGTGAGCCCAAAGTTGAAACTACAGAGGAGGAAGATGTATAGTTTACTCCTGACATGAGGTTCTTTCATTGATTGTTGAAATCCATAGCCAGGCCATGGAACCAATTAGGACCGGTATACTAAGGAGGACTGAATCCAGAAGAATTGATCGACTCGATTAATAGCATGGAGAAATTCTTCCATTATGAAGAAACGAAAGATGAGAAGAAAGTAAAGTTTGCGGTCACCAAATTAAGAGGCCATGCAGCGCTCTAGTGGGATGGTGTGCACGCGGAAAGGAGGAGACTTGGTAAGCATCCAATCAAGAATTGGAGCAGAATGACAACAAATTTAAAAGGTAAGTTTTTGCCCAGTAATTATCAGCAAACATTGTTTAGACAAATGCAAAATCTTAGACAGAGAGCTTTAACAATGAAAGAATATACAAAAGAGTTTTATAAAGTGAGCATAAGAGCTAGAGAAGCCCAAGATATAGATGAGAATGTGGTTAGATATATGAATGGCCTGAGGATGGACATTCAAGATGAGATAAGTTTGTTGTCTCCTAAAACAATAGAGGAAGCTTATTAGATAGCGCTGAAAGCTAAGGAAAAACTCATGAGGAAGCAGTCTGCTAGAGGGAGAGAGACTTTCAGAGGAAAAGAAAGTCAAGGTGGTAGTGGAAGATCTACAACACCTAAAGAAGGAGCTGGTAGTAGCTCAACCCAGCATGCACCCACAGGAGGTGATGCAAGAGGTAGAGGGAGTTTAACTAGAGGAAGAGGAGGCACAAAAATAAGATGTTACAGATGTAATAAGCTGGGACATAGAGCTTTTGAGTGCCCAGAGAATGCAGAAACAAAGGAGAGGAATGCAATTGTTGCTCCAATTGAGGGAGAGGCACCAATGGCAGTAGTACCAAAACGAGTGAACACACCAGAAAGAGGAGAATCTCTGGTAGTTAATAAAGTTCTGCTTAAGCCAGCAAAAGAGATGGCTGAACTGCCACAAAGGAAGGCTTTATTGAGGAAAGTGTGCAAAGTCCAGGGGAAATGTTGCGAAATGATCATTGATAGTGGCAGCACTGATACTTTGGTTTCTACACAAGTAGTGGAGAAATTGAAGCTGAAGACAATGAAGCATCCAACACCTTATAAAGTGTCATGGCTGAAAAATGGACATCAACTGTTGGTAAGTGAACAGTGTGAAGTGGAATTTCAAGTGGGCAAGTACAAAGATAAAAATTTTTGTGATGTGATGCCTATGGACGTGTGTCACATATTGCTTGGAAGACCTTGGAAATATGACAGAGGAGCCATACATGATGGGAAGAGAAACACCTGCAAGTTTGGAAAGGATGGTGTCAATCATACCTTGTTGCCTTTACAGGAAGAAGATGTACCGGGACAGAAGACTGATCCAAAAACTCTGTTACTTGGAGGAAAGGAATACTTGGAGTAGATAATGGACGTACAATTGAGACGGGAAGAACTCAGAGCAGCTGAGTTGGAAGAGGAGGTTTCCATTGGTGAAACAGAGGAGGAGATCATTGATGATTCCTTGAGTTATTGGGTAAATCCAGATTAGTTGGATAATGTGAACACTTGTGTTTGTATAGCTGACAATTATGATGTGATTACAGGTGTTGAGAAGGATGCGCAATATTCTGAAGTTGTCACAAACATGGAAAAGAATCTTTCAAGAGATAAGTACTTTGAAGAAGAAAACAACAATTCTTTTGTTGTTACAGCACAGGAAGTTCTTGTGAATGAAGAAAAGGATCAGTTTGTGGAGCTGGTATATGAACCAACAGTTGAAACTGTTGAAACTTGTAGTTTTAAAACTAACAAGTTATGTATGAATGCAGGGATGATACATGATGATGATCAATTTGTTATAAATGATGATAATCACAAATTGTTTTTATTAAGTGATTGATAGATAACTGAGTTTATTGCAGGAGTTGAGAATGAGAATTATGTTCTGATAACAGATGATGAGATGGTAACAACACGAAGCTTGGCTTGTGAAAGTATTGAAGATTGCACATAAATTTTCTCAAAGGAGATGACAGGTTTATGGCATGAGTTAAGTGTTCTAGAGAAGAGAATAGAAGTACAGAAGATAAGTATTCAGAATATAAAGACAGAGATGAATGAAAATAAAGAGGTTCATTTTTATGAACCAGAATACAGAGGCATTCTCGGAGAAGATGATGCTGAGGATAGACTGAGTGATAATCTCAAGAATGATTGGGATGAGTATACTGAAATACTGGCAATGGGAAGTAAGGCACTGAGGCCTTATGAATTTTATTTTAAAAAGTTTTGGTGAATGCAGGTATTGGTACTCAAGAACCTTTGACTCAGTTGAGCAATCAAATGAAGGGAGAAGAATTTTTCTGTTCCAGAAGACAAGAGGGCATGGATGATTGGGTGGCAGTAAGAAATGAGAAGGTAAGAACTGAGAAAGTCGTCTTAGCTCAGCAGGAAGCAAGAAATCAGGACAAGGAAATTCAATTAATTAGAAGAATCATGTTGAAAGTGTCTCAGAGAAAGACATCAGCAAGGAAGAGAAGTAGCAGAAGCAGCAACAAGATGAAAACAGGGACAGATTGTGAAAGTGAAGCTAGTGGAGCAAGAGAGCATAAGATATGGAGACTTGGAGAAAAGTAGCAAGCAATAGTAGATGATGACTTGCAGAACAAAGTGTGGGATGCTAGAAGACAAGGACAAAGACTTAAAAGCATGATCAGGAGATTGTGATCATTTTCTACCTTGGGAGTGTGATGCAGGAGCATGTGACTTAGAGGAAAAAGCCTCCAATTTCTATGTTTTTTTTAGTTAAAAAAGATAGGAATAGGGTAGAGAATAAAACATGCTATCTTTTTCAGTTAAAAATAGCATAAAAGTAGAGAATAAAACATGCTATCTTTTCACACATAGACAAGTTGTAAAATTCCTTAAATTACTATGTAAAAAGTCTGCTTTTGTAATAGGTAAGGTTATCCATTATGAATAAAAAAGACTTTGGTCGCCAAGCTAGTTAGAGAGGGCGCGGTGCCATAAGTATCATTATGAAAATTTTCTCTAGCGATTCTAGTTCAATGGTTGCTAATAATCTACTTCTATAGTCCTTATCGTGTGCATTGAGAGGGGGAAGCGTTTTACTATTTCCACGTTAAACATTGGAGTCGTTTTTCAATTAAATCACAGTATAAATTTATTTCACGTTATAATATGTTTATATTTTATAAGTGTCGCACGTCCTTCTGTTTGTAATCAAAATTCATGCAATTAAGTGGCACCGTAGCAGGCGTGAACATTACAGTTGTGAACCTCACCTGATCCAAAACATATTGGCGCAAATATCTTTTGTTAATTGGATTGGAAGTCCATGCAATGTTTTAGAAATCCTGTAGTTTTAACATGCACATAATTATTTTGTGTGTGGAATACAATTAACTGTGTATTGAGCTTCTTGGGCAACAATGAGAATGAAGTTCAAATCCAGGCCGTCATATTGATGAGCACGAAGGGCTTGTTTCTTGGCGTGATAAACAATATACATTAGGAGAACCTGCAGATAATGAATTTATGAATTGTGAACAGGGACTGTCAAAAAGATTGTCTGCAAGAGCAATCCATCTCAGCGTGTTTGGTCGTTTGGTAAACGAGGTAACGTGCAACTCGAGAACAAGATTTTGGAGAGAACCGTGGGGAACACGATATCGAATTAGGTCCTACACATCACCTTGATCACATATTAGGAAGTATCTTTCCCTGAGCGCACTTCCTTCTACGCAGTGAGAAAAGGGAGCAACTCAAAGCATCATTGTATTAGAATGAAAATCTATTGAATTGTTGTTGAATAATTTGTGGCGTAAATCCTTCCACAAAAGGTCGTCGATAATATTAGATGTATAATCTCCTTGTAAAGCCTCAGTAATTCTTTTAAAATTGCTGCCTTTTACAATAAATTAGTAAGAGTGTGGCTCGTTGAAAAAGGAATGAAGCTATCAATTTAATGATTCATACGCTTGAAGGCAATTCAAGGGAAATAGAGGCGGATATTCAGGAGATTGCAGCCAAATTGGAGAGATTATCCCTAACGTTTGCACCTTCGCCATCACAATACCATGCCTTAGTAGTGCCTCATGACCAAGAAACCATAACATGACATTTTTTTAAGCAAATCTATTTAATTTAAAACATAGAAAGGGCATAGTTACATTTAAAATAAATGTCCACTTTTTATGTGGAACAATATTTAGTTCACTTTACTATGAAATGCATAATTTGTAAAGATTCATTATTACAATAACATGGACTATTATGGTGACTTAGTAATACCACATAACCAAAAAACCATAACTAATGTTCACACCAATTTTTTTAATAAACTGATTAATTAAATAAAACAATATCATTAACAATTAAGACTAATATTCCTAAAACCCTATTCAAAATAAGCCACCCTAATTATACCTTTATTAGTAAAATTAATTAATTACTTTATAATCATTAACAACTATAAAAGATTAAATAAAAAAATTTCTAATACTCTAAATTTAATAATTTTCCTAATAAATTATTTTTAAATTGAAGATTAATCCCTTAAATCTAGAAGATCACAAACCAATGAAATTATAATTATAACTATTAATTACTTATTAATAAAAAATATCATTATTTCCTTTATCCTTAATTAAAGAAGTAACTAGAACAATTTACATTCCTTCCTAGGTCCAGCTAAGGGCAACAATCAATTTTGTTAATCGAGGATGAGTTGAAGTATCATTAAAGTTCCATATGGGGACTCAAACATTTAAATCCTTCTTCTCAATGCTCCCTCTTAAATGAAATAGTCCATATCCATAGCATGGAGACTACTCTCCATGGTGGTATTTAGAGTCATTGTTCTCACTTCCCTACAATTTATGTGGATCTTTGACCTCAAAAAATAGGCAAATGAGATCATATGGAACATTTATGGAAAGTTTAGTTATATATATATATATATATATATATATATATATATATATATATATATTATTTTTGAATATTTCTTTTTCTAAAATATGTGGCAAATTAGTTAAGCCTAACCTCGAGTTCATCCACCATAATTGGCCCATGACCTTTTAATCATGGAGGCTATTTAGCAATGGGAGCTAGAGAAATTACCCTAACCCATAACATAGTAAGGTTGAGTTAAAATTATTTTATATTTATGATTATTTAATTACAATTAATTTTAAATAGTAGTGTTTAAGGGCAACATTTTGGAAAGTTTTTGGCTTTTTCATATAAATTGTCTCGATCACCTACTTTGATAGGTGAACTGTTCACAATTGAAGTTCCTTTAAGGTTTATGGGGGATGATGAATACATATATGAAGTCAAAAATTAGTTTAGACAACATAAATCAAGATTTGGCCACAATTTCTTTTGGGTGATTCTACTAGAAAATTAGTCTGAAACTCATAGCAACAATAATTATAATTTGCTATATCTTATTAATAAAAATTATTAATTAATTTTCAATGGTAAATAATAAAATATAATTTGTAAATCTTTGGGTCCAATCATTTTTATTTTTCCTTCAAAAAATTTTTCTATGATATATTTCACATTGTCAAAATAAAATAAAAATTAAATCAATCATAATTTTATTTCAAATTATTATTATTCTTAACCACTGGGCTTCACCAACAATTTATCATGTAAATCCTTAATTTGTGAATAAGGGTTGTTATAATGTCATGGGCCAACTCCATGTCTTAGTAATAACAAACACATATCTCATCATAGATTTCACATTGTCAAAAATAAAATAAAAAAGAATAAAAATTAACTAAATGATAACTATATTTTATATTATTATTATTCTTAACCATGATGATTTACCAACACTTTGCAATGTAATCTTTAATTTGACCGTAGGCTTTGTTATAATATCATGGGCTAAAGCCATGACTTGTTAATGTCACATGCTAGAAATACCATAACTCTTTTGTTCACATGACATTTGTTAAAGAAATCTATTTAATTAAAAACATAGAAAATGCATGGTTTCAATCTTTTATCTAGAAGCTCACTTTACTATAAAATGCATAAATTGTAAACAACTTTTATTACAATAGCATGGACTACTATCATGACTTAGTAATACTACATACCCAATAAACCATAACTAATGTTAAAATAAAATAATTACATTTAAAATAATAATCATCAATCACTAAATTAATATTGTGAAAACCTTATTCCAAAATAAACACACTTATTATATTTTATTAATAAAATTAACTAATTATTTTAATTAACTAATAAAATTAATTAATTATTTTTAGAATTATTAATAATTATATAAAAATAAAATATAAAAACTTATAATACCTTTTAAAATTTAATAATTTTTTAGCAAGTTATTTTAAAATTAAAGATTAATCCTTAAATCTAGTAAATTACAATCTAGTAATTACAAACCAAAAATAATCATAACTCTTAATTATTTAAAAATAAAGAATTATAACAGTTTGGTTCATTAACCATTAATGAAGAGTAACTTTAAATTATTTATTAATAAAAAATATCACTGGTTACCTAATCATTTATTAAAGATGCATTTACATTACTTCCTAGTTCCAATTAAGCGCAAAAATCAAAGCTGTTAATCTATGACGAGTTGAAGTTAACCTTTAAACCTCTGTATCCCGACTCAACCTTAAAATGGTTCTTGTCAATGCCCCCTCGTAAATGGTATACTCCATATCCATAGCATGGAGACTCTAACTCTCCAGGGTGGTATTTTTAGGGCTTGTTCTCACTGCACATTCTATCACATCTCATGGGCCAAACTAGAAGATGCTAACCGTGAGGTTATCTCGGAAATTTAACCCATGACTTCTGAATTACGGAGGTATTTAATAAAGGAAATTCAAGGAATTAAGTTAACGGAGAATGTAGTAAGATTAGGTATAAAATATTTTCCATTTATGATTTTCTAATTTCAATTAATTGTATGGAGTAGTGTTTAAAGTCTATTTTTTCGAAAGTTTTCAGGCTTATTTTCTGATCTAATTTGTCTCTATCTGATGGGATTCATTGAGATCAAAAGTTTCATAGGTGAATTCTTGACAATTGAAGTTACTCAAGGATTTTTTTGGGGGGTGATGAATACATATATGCATTCACAAAACCAATTTAAACAATACAAATCAAGATTGGCAACAATTTGTTTTCTAAGAATTTGGCTACAAATCCATCCCAAACTCCAAAAGGTCCCACTTAAATACTACTACTAATTTTATTAATAAAATAAAAAATAATTTATAGTTATAAATAGAAACAATAATTATAATTTGTTCTATCTTATTAATAAAAACTATTAATTAGTCTTGAGTTATAAATAATAAATATAATCTGTAAATCTTTAGGTGCAATCATTTTTATTTTTCCTTTGTCACTTTTTTTTTTTAATAAAGTATTTTACATTTTCATATTTCTTCATACATGTTTGTAGACTTTGATAAGAATCAAAACATTTATCTCATGATACACTTTACATTGTCAAAAATAAAAAGAATGATAAAAATTAACTAAATCATAATTTTATTTTAAATTATTATTATTCCTAACCATGTGGATTGACCAACACTTTACCACATAAACATTTTATTTTTGAGGACCTAGAAATGCCAAACATTTATGTGGCGATGCATTTCACATTGTGAAAAATAAAATCAAGGACAAAAATTAACTAAAGGATAACTATATTTTATATTATTATTATTCATAACCATGGGGATTGACCAACACTTTACCCTTCAAATCCTTATTTTGTGAATAATTTTTGTTATAATATCATGGGCCAATGCCATGCCTTAGTAATGCCTCGTGCCCAAGAAACCATAACATGAAATTTTTTTAAGCAAATGTATTTAATTAAAAACATAGAAAGGGCATAGTTACATTTAAAATAAATGTCAACTTTTTATGTGGAAGAATATTGGGTTAACTTTACTATGAAATGCATAATTTGTAAAGATTCATTATTGCAATAACATGGACTATTATGGTGACTTAGTAATACCACATAACCAAAAAACCATAACTAATGTTCACACCATATTTTTTTAATAAACTCATTTAATTAAAATAAAACAATAGTCATCAACAATTAAACTAATATTCTAAAAACCCTATTCTAAAATAAACCCACCTATTATACTTTATTAGTAAAATTAATTTATTACTATATAGTTATATTTATTAATAAAATAATTAATTCTTTAAATTATTTTTTAATTATAAAATAATTATTACTTTAAAATTATTAATAACTATAAAAAAAAATTAAAAGTAACCCTTATCCTCCATCACTACTAAATTATTACCACCCACTCAAGTCCTCTTCACTTTTGGATAGGATGGCGAGTGCTAGGGTTTACTATTGCATCGAGCTGATGGTGGTCGCAGCCGGGACTGATGCAAAGATTGAAGGGGTGAGCGTCATTATCCACGTTGTCCTCTCCGTGGAATGGCGCAGTAAAGGGCCTCAAACCCATCCACACCACTACGGCAAAGCATCTGTGGAGTTCTCTGCCTCAAGGAGATATGATTTTTTGATCTCGAAATGGAAGGGCATGCCGAGGACCTACGGCATTAGAGATCTGTTCAAAAAAGCCGGTGAGATCTATGATTTGGGTTTTTTCTCTTGTATTCCAATCAAATTGATAGCTGAAAATGCCGAGGGTTTTGAACTCTTCAAATGCTCCTTCCGGCAAAAATTACAGCGTGATCAAGCAATGAGGCGCTCCGTGGTAGTCCAACTCCGTACATGGTTAAACAAGGAGGTTTTCTGGGTGATGAGAAGCATGGTGCTCAACCACTACTTTGAACAAAGGCGCCACCAAGCCGTATTGAACTTAGGGACCAGGAAGCGCCGATCCCAGAATGCACAGAGCAATGGCAGGGGGGTCTACATGCTGAAGTTCTACCCCCTCTTACAATGAAATGGCCAAAACTTTGCAGATCCAGCCGAGATCTACCGGATCCAGCCAACATGCGTGACCCTAGGCAGCAGATCGGTAGCTCCAAGAAAAGATCGAACAGAGGGTTTGTAGATCTAGACATGCATAAAGAAAGAAGACCCAAAATGAGGCCACATCTAGAAGATTCAGAGCTGGTAAGAACAACCCGTTTTCAGATATTTATTAAATCCCCTGAGGGGAAAACCCGATTAGTGTGGGTTCATGCAGGATGCACCATCTTGCAGCTGAAATAGCAGATATGGACAGAGATGGGATACCGAGTTCAGATTCAACATTTGGTTAGTGGGAGGTGGTCACTCCAGGAATGTAGAACAATGGAAAGCTATGAGATCAGCCGAGGAACAATCCTTGTTTTAAACCTGAGGCTCAGAGGAGGGGCTCTCCCTCAGGGACAGCCAAGCTCTTCAGGGGGAGGCAAGGGGAAAACAGCACCCCAGCACCAACCCAAGGGAGGCTTATCCTATAAAAACATTCTACAAGGCAAGAGAGACTCAGGGCCCTCGCTAGACCACGGCAGAAATAAACACAAGCCATACATTGTAGATCAATTGGGGCAAACCCCTGCTCTGAACTTTGACTCTACAGGGATCGATGATTTGGTAAAGTCCTATGTAACGCAGGCCCTAATATGCCGTTTTAACAGTTTTTCGCCTAAACCAATGGATCTATTCCATTGGATCTTCACCAATTGGACCATGGAATGTGACATACATCTATGCTCCAAGGGGTTTTTCATAGTAAGATTCACATCCAAGGAAGTCAGAGATACAGTCATCAGCGCTAGGCCGTGGTTTTGGGGAACAACAGGGTTGTTTATGACCCCATGGTTTCCAGATTTCAACCCAAACAAAATGACTGTATCCATAGTACCGGTTTGGGTGTGCCTATACAACCTTCCCCTTCACTTCTGGAGCGAACAAGTCCTGGAAGGTATTGGGAACAACATAGGGAGATATATTAAAACAGATCTGGAAAGGATTGATGAAAGGATATACACCTTCGCACGCATTTGTGTGGAAGTGGGAACAGCATAGGGAGATATATTAAAACAGATCTGGAAAGGATTGATGAAAGGATATACACCTTCGCACGCATTTGTGTGGAAGTGGATCTAAGCAAAGGGCTGCCGGACAACATAAGGCTGATCTACAAACAGCAAAATTGGTTACACGCTTTAGACTATGAAAACATAGCTTTGAGATGTAGGCTCTGTAGGCACACACGACACCTGCAAAGCTCTTGCCCAGAAGCCAAGAAAGTAAACAGTAAAAAGAAGGAGAAAGGGAAGCAGAGGAAAGGATGGCAATTCCCCCAGACTCAGAGGATGAAGAATCGGAAGCAGAGGAGGAAGAACCCACTGCAGAGAACGCCGAGGTTATGCAAAAAACAAAGACTCGGAAGGGTACCACTTCAGTTACAAAGGACTCACAATATCACTCAAATTAGGCAGAGAAGAATCAGGTAGAGATGACAAGTGCGGACCGAAGCATGGGCCGCATCAAATGGCATCACCAAATACTTCATACTCAGACAAACAACTAGGCCCACGAAATACAGAAACACAGCTAGTCATTGCTTCGATCCACGCCACTCAAGGAGAATGGCGCAAGGTTGAAAAGAAAAAGGGGAGAAAAACTTGAAGCGTGAGTTTTTACTCACTCACGGAATTCAGTTTTTCTTTCTTTCTCTCTTCTCTCTCTCTCTTTTCTTATTTCTTTGTGCAAGTTAGTCTTCTAACGTTGTGCGGGGTGCGTCAGCACCCGACCCATGTGGCTGCTTACAGAATGCTTAATTGCATCTGCTAGTGTAACTTTTCATTCATTCTTTAATAAAAGGTTACAGTTTTTTCCTTTGGAAAAAAAAACTATAAAAAAATTAAATAAATAACTTTATAATAGTTTCTAAA
>APFE030460190.1:0-27720 GCA_000404065.3 Pinus taeda
CACTTAGTTTCAGCACATCTAGCTTCAGTTTCTGTCAAAATGGAAAGTTCCTGCCAAGTTATCCTTGACAGCACCAACTACTTCCAATGGTGGTCCTACATTGTGGATTCACTTAGAAGTAAAGGTCTTTACCGAATCGCCACAGGCCAAGAAACCAAGCCAAAAGATGAAGAGAAAGCAGCCAAATGGGAAAATAGGCAAGATCAAGCACGTGGGTTGATAGGGATGTCTATCTCTCCCGATCTTAGATTCCATATTACTGAACTTGATACTCCTGATAAAGCAATGGAGCAGCTTACTAAAGTTTTTGGAATAAAAAATGAACTTAGAGCCCATCAGCTTGAAAATGAGTTGCTTACATTAAACCCCAATGATTTTTCTTGCATTGAAGATTTCTTGTCCAAGTTCAAAACCATTAGACTTCTTTTGGAAGGTGTTAAAGTTAAGAAACAAGACAGTGCCCTTATCTATTGCATTCTTTCTAAGTTGGGACCAACCTACTCTATGTTTGTTTCCACCTTCCATTCTACAAGAGAAGCCTTCATTTCTCAAGGACATTACTACAAGCCCCCTTCCTTTGATGCTTTTTGTGATTCTTTAATAATAGAACAAGGAAAACTCTTACACCCTGGTCTTCTTAATCTTGAAAACTCTTCTAAGAAAGCGTTAATCGCCCAGTAGCAACCAAACTCAAAGAATCCTAAGAAGTCATATCCTAAAAAGAATGGTCCTAAACCAAACAAGAGTCCTAAGCAATTTCAGCCTCAAAATGAAAAATCATTTCACCAGAATGATAAGGCAAATAAAAACAAAGGCAAGAAGACTGATAGACATTGCAACTTTTGTAATCGAGATGGCCACTTAGAATCTAAATGCTTTAAGAAGATGGAAGCCTTGGAAGCAGCAATGAAGAAGAATAACATCAATTTGGAGCACTCTTCAAATTCATCTTCAGGAATGGCACTTTCTACATGTGGTTGTCAAGCATCTCGGTCTGGATATGCAATAAATATATCTTCTTCTTCTCATTCTCATGAGTGGATCATTGATTCTGGAGCTTCTTATGACATGGCCACAAATAAAGCCATGTTTTCTTCTTTAAATGATTGTAACACCAAAAATATATATGTTGGTGATAATAGATCTCTTAGTGTTGTAGGGACTGGAACTGTTCATCTAGACAATGGTCAGTTTAATGATGTATTATGTGTTCCAACCTTATCCAGCAACCTTCTATTTGTATATCAGATAACTCATTCAGGTGAAGGAAAAATTGTTGAATTTTCACCTCATGATGTTGTAATCAAGAATATAAGAGATCCTAAAAAGATTCTAGCTACTGGTATTGCTGATGATTCCACAAGGTTGTATAAGTTTCACAACTTTGGGTCATCAAATATTCCCTCAGTGTTTGTTGCTCATAATGATGAAGTGAGAAAACTTTGGCATGAGTGATTTGGTCACTTAAACTATCGCTCCCTTTAGCATCTATGTAAAGAAAATATGGTGACAGGTCTTCCTATGGTATCTTGCAGAGATTGTGTTTTTTCCGGATGTGTACTCGGAAAACATCATCAGGACAGTTTTTAAAAACGTGCCTCTTGGCACGCCTCAGCCCCTTTACAGCTTGTGATTTATGTGGTCCACTTCCAGTTGTTTCTTTCTTTGGCTACAAGTATTTCTTAACTTTCATTGATGATTTCTCCAAACGCACTTGGGTATATTTCTTAAAACTCAAGAGGGAATTATTTAACAAATTCTTGGCCTTTAAGGCCTTTGTTGAAAAACAATCTGGACATAAAATTCCTAAGCTAAGATCAGATAATGGCGAAGAATATGTTAAAAAAGACTTCATCAACTTTTGCACTGAGCATGGAATCTAAATGCAACATACTGTTCCATATACTCCACAACAAAATGGTGTAGCTGAAAGGAGGAATCGCACCTTAAAGGAAATGGCTAATTGTATGCTTCAATCTAAAGAACTTAGTCTTAACTATTGGGCAGAAGCAATTAACTGTGAAAATTAGATACTAAATCGCACTCCTACTAAGGCTTTAAAGAATATCACTCCAGAAGAAGCATGGAGCTCTATTAAACCAGATGTGAGTCACTTTCGTGTTTTTGGAAGTGAAGCATGGGCCCATATTCCAGATGACAAACGTAAAGCTTTAGAACCTAAGAGTGAAAAATGTATCTTTTTTGGATATTCTGAAGATGTCAAAGGATATAGACTTATTCCATTTAAGTCCAAAATTTTTATCATTAGAAGATATGTAAAGTTTGATGAAAATAAATCGGCCTACGAGCCTAGTTCGGTGCATGTGCCACTCTCTCTATCTCTTCTACTTTTGAACATATTTCTTCTTCAGATGATGAAAGTGAGGATGACAATCCTCCCCCACCTTCTCAGGATCCTCCTTCAGCTCCTTCACTTCCAAAATGGGTCCAAGCTACTCGAGATGCAGCAGGTGATCTTGCCGGTGATCCTACAGATCAGCGCCGTACCCGTTCTCAGTTTGAAAGAGCCTCTTCTTTACTGGCTCAAGTGTCAGGAAATTATGATCCTGACACCTTTGCAGAAGCTTCAGGTCATCCAGATTGGGACGCAGCTATGAATGAAGAATATCGTTCATTATTGGCAAATGATACATGGGATCTTGTTCCTCTACCAAAGGGAAGAAAACTTGTTAGATGCAAATGGGTTTATAGAACCAAGTATGGACCAGATGGGAAAGTTGATAAACATAAAGCTTGACTTGTTGCCAAGGGATTTTCACAAGTTGAGGGCATTGATTATACTGAAACCTTCTCCCCTGTTGTCAAAATGAACTCTGTCCGTGTTGTTCTTTCCCTTGCTGCCTCCTTTAAATGGGAAGTCCATCAGATGGATGTTAAATCTGCCTTCTTGCATGGGGACTTGCATGAAGAAATCTACATGGAACAACCTATTGGGTTTATACAAACAGACTCCAGCCTTGTATGTCAGCTTAAGAAATCCCTATATGGTCTCAAGCAAGCTCCTCGGGCTTGGTTTGCCAAAATGGATAGCTTTCTCTTAGAATCTGTCTCTTCTAGGTGTCATTCTGACAATACTGTCTACACCAAGAAAGTGGGCAAGTCTCTTCCCATTCTTGTTCTTTATGTTGATGATCTTATCCTCACTGGTAGTGATCCCAACCTTATTAACCATGTGAAGTCCAGCCTTAAAAAGAAGTTTGAAATGACAGACTTAGGACACTTACATTATTTTCTTGGTCTTCAAGTCTTGCAATCCAAGGAAGGTATTTTCCTCTCCCAATCTAAGTATGCCTGTGATCTTCTACGCTTTTTTCACATGGAAGATTATAAGCCAGCTCCTTCTCCCTTTCAGTCTGGAGTCAAACTTTCAGTCACTTGTACTTCCCCTGAAGTTGATGCTACCTTATACCGTCAACTTGTAGGAAAACTTTTGTATTTAACCCATACTCGTCCTGATCTTTCCTTTGTTGTTGGCCTTGTTGCTCGGTTTATGCAAACCCCACGTGAAAGTCATTGGAAAGCAGCTAAATGAATCCTTCGTTATGTTCGCGGTACAGTTCAGTTTGGCATTCATTACAGTGCTGAAGCATCTCCTCTATTAGTTGGTTTCACTGATTCCGATTGGGCTGGTGACCCTGATGATCGGAAGTCTACTGCTGGTTATGTCTTCACTCTTGGTTCAGGACCTATTACATGGGCTTGCAAGAAACAAGCTTCCATTTCTCTTTCTTCAGCAGAAGCAGAGTATCGTGGTGCCGTAGAGGCCAGTAAGGAAGCCTTGTGGCTTCGTCCTTATCAGAGTTTGGTTTTCAGCGGCAGCATCCGATTACACTTTGGTGTGATAATCAAAGTGCCATTCAGCTTTGTAAAGATCCAGTTCAGCATCAGCGCAACAAACACATTGTACTACACATGCACTTCATCAGAAAGCTCATTCATGACCATGTTCTTGAAGTGCAATATTGTTCAACAGATGATCAAGTTGCAGACATCTTCACAAAGGCTCTCACAGAGGCGAAATTCACTAAACTTCGATTTATGGTTGGAGTTCAGGAAGTTGTCACTAAGGGGGGATAGGCTCTAGTGCCTCCTTCCTTCTCCTATTGTGTCATATTTGTAAATCCTTCAAGCCTATCCCAAGTTGTTCTTAAGGGGGGATGTTAGGATATTCCGACACATAGGAATAGTTAAGTTCAACTTGGTCTAGTATAGAGTTAGGTATAGAGTTAGGTAAAGTGTGTTTCTTTACCGTTGTACATTTTGTAACTTACAATCCGACGGTCACGATATGTAGTGATCCGACGGTTCATTCTCTCCTCGGTATTACCGACACTTGATCCGTGGCTTGACACCCGATTGGTCCATGAATTCTATTTAAAGCGCATGGAGGGTCATTTGTAGGTTAACCGTGCATGAGAGAAGCTTATGTAAATTTTCATTCTTTTATTAATAAATTGCCTGTAGTAGCCACGTTGGCGCAGGCCGTGGACTGTTTCCCTCTCTGAGGGTTTTAACCACGTCAAAATACTGGTGTATTGATCTGTGATCTGTTTGTGAGCTTTTGGTGTTTTGTCTGAGGAACTTACCGTGTAAATTCCTACACTTAGTGGGTTCATTGTCTGCAATGACTCCAATAACCTGTAGGTCATTCTCCATGACAATAGCCTCTTCATAATTTTCTATTAATGATGGTTTCGCAACTCGCTTGACGAATTGAGAAATATTGGTCGGCAGGGAAGAATTGTAGTAGTAGACAAAGATGGAGTCGTGAGGTTTAGTGTCGTTTGAGAACTTGTTCAGAGTACCATTGAACCTCTTATTGAAATATTTGACCTTTTCTTTCTACTCCATCTTTAGACTACCCAACTCCTTCAGTAACATGGCAAGGGTCTTGTCTTCAGAAAACCTTTCAAGAAAGATCCTTTTGAATACCCCAATTCTGGATGGAGTCTGGAGGAAGGTTGTGGTACCATAGAGTTGATCTGCGATCCAAGGTACATGGAAACAATCTACATGCAACGTCATTGCAACGTACCTTGAGTGTCTACATGTGTAGGTAGAAAGCGTCTAAGTGATCTTCTGCCTTCACTGTCTTGTCAAGGTCATATTTCGCTAAGAGCTTGTCCGCGTGCCTTGGCATCTTGTGTAGGACACCCAAAAGTGCTAATGGGCCCTGAGTCATCCAATCCATATTTTGGTCTACCATGTTGTCCTCTTCGTTGTCCTCCTCTTCCTCTTTTGAATATGTTGGTTCATCCTCTTCTTCTCCTCCTCCTTCGTTTCCTTCCCCTCTGCCTCCTTCGTCGGACCCTGAACCTGAGAGTAAGATGTTTTGCTCTTCTTCTTTTCAAAAAAGCGGGGGTTCCTCTTCTTTCTCCACATCTTCTGCCAGCTCCTCAAGAGTGGCAAAGATCGCTTCTTCCACAAATGTAACTACTACTCTTGTGGGGGTAGTCTTGTGCTTCTTTTGAGAGTATGCAAGGGTGTACACTCCTGGAATCAGTCCAACTTTTGATTGACAGGTGTTGGGATGGACAACCCGGATTTGATGACGAGATTTCACATTCAGGTCTGGGAGGTGAGAAATTACTAACTTCATTATTTGCAAGTAGGGGAGAGGGAGTGAATGTTACTGCCTTGACCAAAAAATGGATGATGGGGTCGGTGGGACAATCAACCATAAACTACTGGTGGCCCTCCTTCTAGCGCCAGAAATGTTAACTGTGCTGGATCCGCTAACATTCTAGGGATCTCCCCGATATGAGGTTCCAATTAGACCTCACACCGTTTGGTGTAGGAGTCCCATCTGGTATGATGGCCCGATTGCCATGTACTTAGAGATTTGCCTTGGCTCTTGTTGTTCAACACACGAGCGTGTTGCAATGGCACCTTCAAAAAGAAAGGTGAGTGTGCTTGGTGAGTGTGTAACATAATTGTGTCTAGGTTCTCTTACTGCAAAAAAGGGGGAAGAAAAGTGAGCCTCTACGTGAAAGGTAATAGTACCGCCCAAGAAGAGACACATGCGAACCAGGAAGGTTTGTCCAACATCCAACAGAATAGTCCATAATAGATGCGGTAGTCATTAAAACCAAAGTAAAGGGGAAGATTCGTCCACCATCTAGTAAAAAAGTCCACAACGGATGTGACAGTCATTATAACCAATAAGCGAGGAAGGTATTTCTAGTATCATGCAGAGTAGTCCACAGGGATGAGACAATAGTGATAAACAATACAACACATTCCCAACGAGGTAAGTACTAAAACAACCGAAATAGTTCAACTATCTTAGTACATGTGAAAAAAACATGAATTACAAATGCTCAAAGAATAGTCTTACAAACATCCACAAGCCATGCATGGAAACGTGTTGGCCTGAATAGGCTTTTGTATTAAACAAAAGTTCCAACACATATTTACATGATACATCACTAGCCCCAGTAGTGGGACATTGGAGCCACTCCTTGCTCCTCAAAGAACTAACTGAAACTCTCTATGCTCTGTGGGAGGAGCCAAGGTGAAAAGTCCTTGCTCATACAATGAGGGGGGTATATATAACCAAGGGTGATGCTTGACCCTTGTGACTCTTGGACTACCCTCATGATTGTTCAACTTCCTATGACTTTTCAAATGACATGACTCTTCATATTTATGTGTGTCCATTGGACTTCCACTTTACATTACATTCGATTTACAATAGATATGGCCCATAATAGTGATGTGGCCTTTGACAACTCATGACACGACTTGACTTGACACTGCTGACATGGACTAGCTTGCTAAGGTGGCAATGTCAAGTCGTTGTTGCTGCTGAGTGATAGATGTGTTCTTGGATGTGCTCTCTCTTCTCCTCCGCATAGCTTGATGATGTGGGGTCTTCAATGATGTTTGGTCTTGAGTGGTGGTTGCATGCATGTGCTCCCTTTGCTTGTACTTTATAGGCTTCTTTATCAATCTAACTATAAGTGAGTCTTCTAGCATGTTCACTCCTTCTTCATCTCCTTCATCATCTTGCCATGATCTAACAGTGTACCTGTTCCTACAATTCACTCATGACGGGACGACATCAAATCCAAAACCCTCCTAGTCTAAGATGACGCATTGTTATCCAGGGGTTGGGCCCGAGATAAGTGACAAGATGGAAAAAGGGCCCAGTAACTGCACATTGCGCAATTCCAAGTGACAGGGAGGGAGACTGGTTACTTAGACTGCGTAAAGCGCATCTTAGGCTTGGTTGAGGGACTCCTAAGCACAGTCTTCACTGTTGGAAAAAATTGCGCAGAGGCCACTCGGAGACAGGATTGCACAATTGAGACCATTAGTGGCTCCTGCAAGGTGGGACCTTGGGAGGCAGGTCTGCATAATTTGTAGAGGCCACGCAGAGGCAAGGCATGACTAGGAAGCAGAGCAACCTAGGAGGATAGATCTATGCAGTTCTTGGGATGAGTGAATCTCGGTTGAGGGAGGACACTGGGAGATAGTGCTGCACAATCAGGGAGGCAAGGCAGGCTTGGGCCTCTACTCCTTGTGGAGTTCTAGTAGGCAGGGAGGAAGCTTGATGACTAATATTGCGAAAAACGCAGTTCAGGTCAGGCTTGAAGAAGCTACTACGCAATTCTGGGGAGGAAGGTAGTCTGCTCAGCTCTGGAATTGCACAGTGCAACTACCCCGGGGGGGGCAGTGAATGCAAAGTTCCAGGTAGTAGGGTTGCATCACTGAGAGTTGTTCGATCAGGAGGATTTTCGAAAAATGGTTAAGTGTAGGAGGCAAGTGAACTTGTGAGGAACTTGAAATTGTGATCACACATTTAGCATATTTCGGTGACATGACAACATAGACCACCAGATCAACAAGACAAAGCATTACCCTCTGTGAGACTGTCTAGAACAAAAAGCAACAAGCACGACACATGAGATAGACCCAATGATGACCATGACCACACTTGTGCAACAATGCTTAAAACTTTATGTATGGGTGAGACCAATGTTTACATAGCTAGGACAACTCGAACACACAAAGATAAACCTTTGAAAACACTAGAAAATGACTGCGAGCATCGTAAAACAATCAAACATGCCAAAAGACAATTGTTGGCCAAACAAGTAGAAGGGGTGAAAAGACTCTAAGAGAGTTCATGAAATGAGCTTAATGTAATGCCCCACTTAAATCTTATCCTACAAATTTTGTTAATGTTTACATTATCTGAAAATATTGAGAAATATTGGTCTAATATAAAATTCATGATTTCCATTATTCCAATTCCCCACTTACCTTCTCAAATTAAATATTAGGTAGGACATGGTCTCCTTCCATTATTTCAAAATATATGTATTCATCTCACATTCTTCAATGTACCCTCACATTTATTTGGGAGAAGACATAGTCCTCTCCATCTCATTATCAATATATATATATATATTTATTTCACATTACCCAATGTACCCTCACATTTACTTGGGAGAAGACATAGTCCTTTCCATCTCATTATCAATATATATATTCATTTCACATTACCCAATGTACCCTCACATTTATTTGGGAGAAGACATAGTCCTCTCCATGTAATTACATCTCACATTCCCCAATGTACTCTCACATTTACTTGGGAGAAGACATATTCCTCTCCATTTAATTATCAATATATATATTCACCTCACATTCCCAAATGTACTTTTCAGATTTACTTGGGAGAAGACATGGTCCTTTCCCATTAAATTCCCAATTTTATATTCATGTCACATTTGTAAATGTACTCCCAGCTTTACTTGAGAGAAGAAAAGTCAATTGTAAGGATGGATGAGAAGTTAATGACATTAATGAGAGGTGGTTGAGATAGAGAAGGGAAGGAGGGTATAAAAAGGGAAGGGGGAAGGAAGTAAAGGGGGGATGGGGTTCTTGCTTATGATTGTGGAGGTTGGTTGTGATTGTTTGGACTTGTTGTGTTTTTGGAGACCTTAGGAACCTGTGGAGGTTTCTTGGGTTGTCGAGAGGAGGGAAGTATTGTTATCTTGGTCTGGATCTTTCATTTGGACACACACACTACATCTAGTTGGACTTGGGCTCGGAGGGCTAGGGAACCTGTGGAGGTTTCCTGGACTAGGGATTATTTCCTAGTTGGCTGGGAGGTAAATCTGGTTGGGTCCGTAAAGAGGAGCGTTCAGCAGGAGAAGTAGGACAAAGGTATCTCCATCAGCCACCGATACAAGTATTCCTCCATAGACTACTCTTGTAAAGTTAATTAGAATGAAATATTCACCTTAATTTATGTTGATTATAATGTAAATGATAAAATTTTATTTGTTTAAAAGCCGTGTAAATAGGTAAGTTATCGCCTCTTATCACATTTAATTTCAGAAGAAAATTAGAAGTTAGTAGACACTAGGATAGGGCTCTTACACATGGTATCAGAGCCAGGTTCAAAATCTGGACCCAAAGCCCACTAAATAGATGTTCCATAATCAAATTTCTTACTAAATAGTTGAAAATCTAGAAAATTAGAAAATCAAAAGTGTCCAAAATAGGTATATGGTAGATGAGCCATACTCCTAAAGTAGGAGCTAAACGGTGATAATTATCTCTATGACATTTCCATGGATATTTTTATTGAAATAAATTTAGACACATTTTAAGGATTTTTACAATGACTATACTTCAACGTTTCAATTGAAAATCACAATGCAAAATTCCATACCCTGTCAGTTGCAAACAAACGATATATCACCCATTGTGATAAAAAAAAATAACATAGCAAATCATCAGAGAGAAAATGCATGCATATTTTGATGCAAAGCATACAACCCAAGAAGCTGATCGAGCCATATATTGAGGACCTTGTTTAGCTTATTAGCTAGTGTCTCTAAAGCAGCGAGTGATTGCAGTGCATGCTCTGCAGTTCTGTAACAGTTGCGAGTGTAATACGATCTCCCAGACCGTGGAGGGCATGGGATTTGATTCGCGGCTAAGGCCCCATAACTGATGTAATATCGGATTCGCTTCATAGGCCTCCCATGGCCTACATTTTCATTTTCCTCATCAACAGTAGCACCACACTCTCCCCAGCTTTCTTCATCGCACATTTTGGTTGCAGAGGAGGATTCGATCCCAAGATCAAACCATCCATCCCTAGAGGAGCTCAGCTCGAACACCCAGTCGGAACTTAGCTGTCCATTCACCCCATCACTCAGCAACAGGGCAAGGCACGCAGCAAATACCACACACAGTTGCTATGCCTGATGATGAATGCCCTCTTACTGCCCTCATTATAGAATACCCTTTCTGTAATATCTTTGCAAAGGTCCCCAGAAATCATTCTCAGATTGAATGTATGTTTGGCGACACTCTACTTAGCTAACGTTTGTCCGTCTGAGGATTTGAAACCGGGGCAGCTGCTTGCACCCCCACTGCCTATAGAATGCTAGCATTCACCGCATGCATATATATTGCTTTTATGTTTTTTTTTCTTCTCAACCTGTGGGTTTCTAACGCTTTGAAACCCAATTGATATTTAAATATCAGAATCCTCAAATTCCTCTTTCAGACAACAATTTCCTGCTTCCACTGCAATTACTCGCTACAACAATATCCTCTGTAGAATCCTGCTGCAACAACAATCTATTCTGCCAAGTCCTCGGACAGAAAGCAAAGCCACAGAAACACAAATGTCCATCTCTTCACATATTGCACATGCAAACTCCTGCCTTGACAACAATCTCCGTAGTAAACTCCTCCTTCGACAGGTCCTGTAGATGTATATGTTGAAATCCAATCGACCACCTTCTTTAATAATAGTTTGATTACCACTGCTACCAGATTTGATTTGGTTAGTGCGAGGGTTATAAACAGTATCTAGTTGTGCAAAAAAAAATTCACAGTTATATCCATAATGCCAACCTAAACTGCAAGAAGTCCCTTTTCGAGAACTTGGCAATCTTTCTCAATGGGAAGACTGCAAACTTCCTTTCCAATGCTGGTTTCATTACTTTCGAATGGAAGGCTGGAAATGTTTTCATTGAAAGCTGCTTCATTGTTTTTAAATACAGGGCAAGGAATATCTTTTCACATATTGATTTCATCATCCCCAGACAGTGTGCTGGAAACAAGATTTTCTTATCTTGCTGCTTCTTTGTCACCTTTAGATTCAGGGGAAGCAACAAAAGATGTCTCATCTATATTCAACTATGATATAGACAATAAATCTGGGCCCCCTGATGTCTTTTGGGCTGAGATGATAGCTGTTGGCACACTGGAAATTGTTACAGTTTGCTTGGATATGTCTTGCCAGTGTCCATGATGGTGATTGCAGGTGAAAGTTCACCCTTTTCCAAATCCGCCCACTCCTCATAAAAGTTATTGCTTCATCTTCAACTTGAGCCTACAAATCTCCATATGAGTGCTAGAAACTGTCTCTTTTGGGTTGCTGGTTGTTTTTTTTTTCTCCATATTCAATAGCGGATTTATTACCTTCAAAATCTAGGCTTTGACACATCTTCAAAATTGGTATTATCCATGGCTAACTGTTGCAGGGAGATTGCAAATGAGAAACTCTAAAGTGTTTACGTTTCTCTTTAATTTGAATAATGTATCTCTGTCACATTCTCTCACTGTCTTGCCCATATTCATTAAGCCTTAGCTGGCCAGACTGGCCCATTGGCTTCTACACAAGGCCTTATGGAATCATAAATACAATCCCCTCTGCCTGGTAGAAGATTCATTGCAACCGTGAGAATAGAAATTATGCAGCTCAAAGCACCGAGGAAGTTCAAGGCGAGGTCTACCACAACGTAATCCTGATTCTGAAGAACCTCCCAACGATATCATTACCACTAAATAGGAAAAAAGCATGTGTTCCATAATTCCATTTAAGGAACAAAAGATTTGGGATATTTTGTGGGTAGAGGCCAACCCAAAACTATTATTAGGCATTGGGTAAAAGAGATCTACAAGCTCATATATATATCTATATATATAATATTATATATATATATATATTATATATATATAATATATATATATATATATATATATATATATATATAATTGGTGTTGCACTCATAACAGGGGCCCAATTACAGGCTTCTTCCTCTTTCAATTTACCGAGAAAGTCTATGTTTATGAGGTTATTACTTGTGGAACTTGAGAGTGAAAGAATACATTAGTTGCCTTTTCTTGGTGATATGAGGGCCTTTTGACAGACCATAATGCATAGGTTTCTTATTTTGTGTGGGTTAAATGCCCCGGCCTCCCCATGCAATTCTAAAGTTTTCTACACCAATTGTAGGCTTCATTTGTCATGAACATGCATGCTTTTTTTTTTAACCCTATAACACAAAAGAGGGTCTAGCTTCATGTTACTATGCAAAAAGATTTGACTAAGTTTGTCTTTATTGAGATGAGTGACAGGATGATTAATCAACTACTCAGGTAAATCGACATGCCAAACACTTGATTCCATTGACAAAGTCCAAACCTCAAAATCCATGAATACCCTTTATTGTCTCAGCCCACCACATTGCGACTCCTGATCCACAGGAAAACCAAGTTCAGAGTAGTTCATAAGTCAATACTAAAAATGATGGAGGGTGGATACATGTGCATAAAAATAACCAAAATAGCATGCCAATGTTTTGCAACATTGGTTTAGACCTTTGAGCATTTTGGTAGATAGCCAGCCTGATTTTGATTTCTAACGGTGCTTGTGGAGGCTGCATGCATGACCTGCTCTTTTTTCTATAAAACACAGTTTATGTACATATTCTTAAGACAACTGAAGGAGGCTTTTTATTCAGAATAAAAATGATAAGATCAGTTTTGGCATTATTTTCCAAGTCATCGATGTTCTATTGTGGCAGCTCCACAGGGTGGTTTAACAGCTTTACAAAAGGTGATGAGGAGTTTCTTGTGTAATTGAACTTCTTAGAATATAGGTTGCCACTATTGGCATGAGATGAAGTGTTTCCAAGAAAATAGTAAGGTTCCGGGGGCTCAGTTGTTAGGACATTATGTGAAGGAAATGTGATGCTATGGAATTCTATTTCAACTTCAAAATGTTATGCAAACCAATCTCAGCATATCATTCTCAAATATGGTTCCAATGATTGAATGTTATTAGAGGAAATAAGTTGATATCTGTTTTTTTATCATGGAGGGTTAATAGTAAAAACCAGACGTTGGTCCAATAATTGGTTTGAATCATTAGCACAAATAATTATTAGACGTGTAGAGAAAAGTAGAGCCAAAGTAGTTGATTCTGTTAAGGAGAATGGACACTTCTATATTTTACCTTCTCTTTGAGCACGACTTGCTCTAGACCAAAGTACGGTTTTGCTTAATTTATATAAAGGAGAGTATATTGACTGTGTTTCTAGGTAACTGATTTGGTTTTCTACTTTTGTTGGTCAATTTCGACAAGAAAAAGACATGGGATTCAGAGTAAAATGACTTAGATATACAGCGCGCAAGAAGAATTTTGAATCAAATTTATAATCAAGCAATTTGGCTCAAAATTTATGCTATCACTTGGTTGATGGCTTGAGATAGAAATCCTACGCAGAATAATTCAGCAAAAAGATCCTTTCAAGATCCAAGTAGATGCTATATTTTTCCTCTTTTGTGATATTAGTGTTACAATTTTAAGAATATGGTTACAAAACTATAACAGCCTCTACTTATGTAATGAGCAAAGTATGTATACTGAGCAGAATACCCGGAATATCTAGTACATAAGAAATTCCATCATGGAACAAATAATATATTATATACAAGTATATAGATCTATATAAATGTTGTTTACACTGTTTTCAATGATGTCCCATTGATCCTGTTTGGGGAATTAAGAGAACTCCCATTTCACTTTTCACTGATCATCTTGAATTTTAAATTTGGGTAGATATGTTCTCATTAGGGCATCGTACTGGCAGGCCTCGTTGGTCTTTGGCATAATATCTACAGCATAGCCTACATTTTAACCTTCTTTAGCCTTCTTAAGAGTGGCATGTGTGAAACTGTTTTGCGGTTATTCATCCTTCATAACGTCTCTACATGATAGTTTACCTATTTAATCTTTTTAATTCTCCTGGGAGTAGTCCATGATAAGCTGCGTTTGAGATTGATTTGCATTATATGAAATGTGATTTAACTGTACACGTTTTGTGTGAAAGACATTTCTAATTTTATTGACCATATATTGGATAATTTTTAAATGTATTCACATGCGAATTCATAATTTAACATAAATTAAATGGGACTTTTACATAATCATACAATGATGCTAATTATCATTAATCTTTGTTAAAAAGAAAAAAAAATGGTTCAAAAAAAAAAAATTCACAATTTGATGATATCAAATATATCAATAGATAAACATTTGTTATTACACAAACATATAATAATATGCTATTAGCTATAACATCAAATCCTTGTTTCTCAAAATAAACCTGATCATGCTAGTAGTTAAGACATCAAACCCTGGTTTCTCAAAAATAAACTTGGTCATGTCAGTTGTTAGGGCATCAAAACTTGGCATAACTTGAATTGATCTATTGCTTGGTTTCTCTATGGACTATCTAAAGTGTGGTAGAAAATGTTAGGAATTGTGCTAATAAGTCTTAGATATCGTACAGGTTTTGAGCAAAACAAAATGGTGAGGATGCGAAGAAATCAAGGGCCTGGAGAGTCTTCACAAGGACCTCCTTCAAATAATCCATTACCTTCACCAGAATTGACTCTCATCCTGCGTTCCTTGGAAGCAATTAGTGAAACCTTAAGAGGGCGCCAAACAAATGAAATGGAAGAAGAACACCCTTCATCAAGGTTAGGGAACCCCGAGGGATCTAGAGATTATGATAGAAGACCTCCAGTCGAGAACATTACTAGGGAGCTCCAGAGATTAAACTCCCAGAATTTGCAGGAGGTCGTGCCAGTGAGCGTGCAGAAGCCTGGTTAGAGGGGATGGGAATGTGTTTTGCACTAAGGGATTACAATTCCAATTCCAAAGCCAAAATAGCAATATTCCAACTCAAAGATAGTGCTTTGAATTGGTGGGGTAACTTGGAGCGTCAACTACACCTCACTCCAGACATAATAACTTGGGAATTGTTTGAGGAGAGGTTCAGGAAGAAGTATCTGCCAACGTATTATGAAGAATAATAGGTAGGAGCCTTCCATGACCTAATGCAGGGAAGTTGTACTGTAGAAGAATATGAAATCCGATTTATGGAATTGGTCAAGTATGTCTCCTACATGGATACTGACCAGCGCTAAGCAAATCGTTTTATGTATGGATTGAGACCTAAGATTAGGGCAATGGTGCGGATGTGGAAACCATCCTCAGTTGCAGAAGTTGTAGAACAGGCTTGTTATGTCGAAGAACACCTAGACTTAAAGGGTGAAGGCAGAGCCATCTTTCCACGTCAAACAGGGTTTATGGGGAAGGCCCCTCGTACCTTCCAAAGGGGGGGAAGTCGGAGGCCACCACCATATGGAAATAGGGTTATACCTAGAACACCAACAGTAGGAATTTCAATGGTTTCTAGTGCAGCTTCACCCACAGCTTCAAGGGCGCGTACAAATCAAATTCATAGGCAAGGAACAAAAAGTGGGGGCAGGGGTTCCAGGGGAAGAAACTCTTTCCAGAGAACTCCACAACATTCGGTTCAAGGTCCACCACGCATCACTTGTTGGGGATGCGAAGGACCTCATTACCAGCGGGACTGCCCAGAGTTTCGAACCAGTAACAACAGAAGAGAGGGAAAGAACCAATGGGGAGAGCAGGTAGCCGCCACCGAATCTATGCCGTAGTTGACAATCAGCAAGTTGAACACCAGCCTGTCGTGGTAGAAACCTCAGGTATGATAAACAAAGTAAAAGTTAAAATTTTGTTTGACTCTGGTGCTATAGATAGTTTCATTTCACCAGTTGCATTAGAAAAATGTGGTTTGGCAGCCTATGAGCACGATGACTTTAAACAAGTTGAGATGGCTTCTGGAATAAAACAATCAGTAGGGCCTAGTGTTGACCAATGCCAGGTAAACCTCGGGGTGTGTATGACTAAGTTGAAGGCATACGTCCCAGAATTGGGAACGTATGATGTAATTGTTGGAATGGACTGGCTAGAAGCTCATCGAGCTTTGGTACGCTATTTTAAGAAGAAGGTGATTTGTTTAGATGATGAAGGTAGGCCAATTGAGATTTGTGGAATCAAGAGGGGAGTGTCCCTATGATTCATATCCATGATGAAGGTAAAACGTTGTCTCAGACAAGTTTGCAAACTGTATTTGGTCAAGACTGTAAGTGACCAGAAGGGACCTTCCCTGGATCAACATCCAGTTTTGGCAGAATTCAAGGATGTTTTTCCAGAGGAATTGCCTGGATTACCTCCTATAAGAGAGATTGATTTCACCATTGATCTGAAACCAGGTGCAAAACCAATATCTAAGACACCCTATAGGATGACAACTCCAGATCTTTGTGAGTTGCAGATGCAGTTAAAGGAGCTCCTAGACTCGGGATTGATCAGACCTAGTATTTCCCCTTGGGGTGCACCAGTAATTTTTGTCAAGAAGAAGGATGGTTCCTTGTGGCTATGCATAGATTATAGAGACTTAAACAGAGCCACGATAAAGAATAGGTACCCAATAGCTTGAATAGATGACTTATTTGATCAAATGAAGGGGGCAGCGGTCTTCTCAAAAATTAATCCACGATCTGGGTACCACCAATTGAGGATAAAGGAGGAAGACATCTCAAAAACTGCATTTCGAACTCGGTTTGGGCACTATGAGTTCGTAGTTGTTCCATTCGGTTTAACCAATGCACCAGCAGTATTCATGAGCCTCATGAATGGTGTGTTTAGGAAGTATTTGGACCAACTCGTGCAAGTCTTCCTTGATGACATTCTTATATATTCCAAGAATGAAAAGGAGCATGAAAAGCACCTAAGGGTAGTATTGACTAGGGAAAATCAATTGTATGGGAAATTGTCAAAGTGTTCCTTCTTTCAGAAGAAAGTCCATTACCTTGGGCACATCATTTCAGAAGAAGGGATTTCAGTTGACCCAGAAAAGGTGAAGGCCATAATGGATTGGCCAGTACCAAAAAATGCCCATGAGGTACGTAGTTTTATGGGGCTAGCTGGGTATTACGCAGGTTTGTGGAAGGGTTTTCAAGGATTGTAAAACCCATCACCACATTACAGCGAAAGGGGGTTAGGTATGAATGGACAAATGAATGTGACATTGCATTCACGGAGCTGAAGAGGTTACTAACTAGTGCACCGATCCTTCAAGTACCAGACATGAGAAAAGACTTCACTATCTACACCGATGCTTCGGCGTAGGGATTGGGTGCGGTATTGATGCAAGAAGGCGAGGTAATAGCTTATGCTTCTAGAAAATTAAATAAGCATGAAGAGTTATATGCTACCCACGACTTAGAATTGGCAGCAGTAATGTTAGCCTTGAAGCTATGGAGACACTACCTCATTGGGAGAAGATTTGAGTTAAGAACAAATCATCAAAGCCTAAAGCATCTCTTCACTCAAAGGGATTTGAACGCCAAACAAAGGCGATGGGGCGAATTCATGAGTGAGTATGATTTTGAAATCTCATACATCAAGGGAAAGGAGAATGTAGTGGCGGATGCACTAAGCAGGAGGCCACGAACTTTCTCCCTAGTAGCCTTAAAGGTAAATTTAAGGGAGCGGATATTGGAGAAACTCTTTGAAGATAGTTGGTATATAAAAGTCATCTCAACTATCCAGAATGGGAAACAAATAGAACCAAAGTTTGAAGGATATGTCCTTGAACTAGATGGGCTATTGAGATTCCAAGGGAGAATGTACGTACCTAAGGAAGGGGGTATAAGAGAAACCATCCTCGGAGAGTGTCATAGAGCACTCTATTGTGCACATCCTGGGGTAAAGAAGATGTACGAAGACACAAGAAAACTCTTCTTTTGGGTAGGCATGAAGCATGACATAGTCCAGTTTGTCGCCAAATGTCTTGAATGCCAGCGAGTGAAAGCTGATCATCGCCATCCAGCAGGACTCCTACAACCTCATGACATCCCTACATCTAAATGGGAAGTAATTTCCATGGATTTTGTGGTGGGTTTTCCACTCACTTCCCAGAGGCACAATGCTATATTGGTTATAGTTGATAAATTGACCAAAAGTGCCCATTTCATCCCAGTAAGGGACACTTACAATGTTACAGATGTGGCGCGAGTGTTTGTCAATGAGGTTATCCGACTGCACAGATTGCCCATGAAGATCATTTCTGATAGAGACTCCCGATTTACATCTAGGTTTTGGACAAGTTCACAGTCAACACTTGGAACTCAGTTAAACCTAAGCACTGCATATCATCTAGAAACAGATGGGCAAACTGAAAGAGTAAATCAGGTTCTGGAGGACATGCTTAGGATGTACGTCATGGATAATCAGACTCATTGGGAAAGGTACTTACCATTGGTAGAGTTTCCCTATAATAACAGTTATCACAGTTCAATCGAGATGCCTCCTTATCAAGCTCTATATGGAAGACCTTGCAAGACGCCGTTGAGTTGGGAAAAGTTGGAGGACCGAGTGATAGTTGGCCCGGAATGTGCCCCGGATAGTTGGTCCTCTCCATCTCATTATCAATATATATATTCATTTCACATTACCCAATGTACCCTCACATTTACTAAGGAGAAGACATGGTCCTCTCCATGTAATTACATCTCACATTCCCCAATGTACTCTCACATTTACTTGGGAGAAGACATAGTCCTCTCCATTTAATTATCAATATATATTTTCACCTCACATTCCCAAATGTACTTTTCAGATTTACTTGGGAGAAGACATGGTCCTTTCCCATTAAATTCCCAATTTTATATTCATGTCACATTTCCAAATGTACTCCCAGCTTTACTTGGGAGAAAAGAAATCAATTGTAAGGATGGATGAGAAGTTAATGACATTAATGAGAGGTAGTTGAGATGGAGAAGGGAAGGAGGGTATAAAAAGGTAAGGGGGAAGGAAGAAAAAGGGGGATGGGGTTCTTGCTTATGATTGTGGGGGTTGGTTGTGATTGTTTGGACTTGTTGTGTTTTTGGAGACCTTAGGAACCTGTGGAGGTTTCTTGGGTTGTCGAGAGGAGGGAAGTATTGTTATCTTGGTCTGGATCTTTCATTTGGACACACACACTACATCTGGTTGGACTTGGGCTCGGAGGGCTAGGGAACCTGTGGAGGTTTCCTAGACTAGGGATTATTTCCTAGTTGGCTGGGAGGTAAATCCGGTTGGGTCTGTAAAGAGGAGCGTTCAACAAGAGAAATAGAACAAAGGTATCTCCATCAGCCATCGGTACAGCTATTCCTCCATAGACTACTCTTGTAAAGTTAATTAGAATGAAATATTCACCTTAATTTATGTTGATTATAATGTAAATGATAAAATTTTATTTGTTTAAAAGTCGTGTAAGTAGGTAAGTTATCCCCTCTTATCACATTTAATTTCAGAAGAAAATTAGAAGTTAGTAGACCCTAGGATAGGGCTCTTACACTTAAGTGTTTGCAACCATAAAGGGAAAAACCAAGGAAGGCTCTAAAATTTAAGTGCAAGCCAAAATTTTGGAGGGTGTTGCAACCGCTACAACAAGTTGAATGCGAGTCGAAGCCTAGAATCTCAAGCCTCTGGAATGGTCTTCACCTGCATTTGTGTTTCTCCTTAAGCAATTTCTCTTTAAGCCTTCAAACCTTCTTCACCTCGCTCTCCTCTTCAACTCTTCACAAGCATAATAGTGATCTCATTTTTCGTTTCTCCCTTTTTAGTTCTTCATAATGAGGACAAACCCTGACCTTTTTTTTATCTATGGATGAGATTAGATCTCAACTCTCATAGATCAATAGTGGAGATCTAATCTTCACTTGACCCCCTAATTTCATGTGCCCCTCATTAATGAGTCTCCCTAGTCACTTTGTAACTTTAAGTTGTACCTTCACTTTTTCCCATAAAGTCACTTCAAAAACATAAAGTGACTTTAATAACATAAAGTGAATTTTATCACATTACTTTAATAACTCATAAAGTCACTTACTAAAAAGGTGTTTTAATGGAAAAAAAAAACTAAAACACTAGGAAACACCTCCTTAATTGCTTTTTTAAGACTACTCTATATATTCCTTACCCTGTTAATTGTATTCCAGCATCATTAAATATGTATGAAGTCCCTCGCGAGGCAAGGATAAGGAGATGTCATGTCTCTGCAACCACTTGGAGAATGGTATCCACCACAAACACCTTTTCTTTCTCTAGCAATGCCTTGTGACGATTCTTCAAAAGCTTCATATAATGATCATCGCTCCAATCACGCAAAATCCACTTCATAAAAAAAAAATCTTGGTCACTTGGTATCCTATCAAACATGTCTCCACCCAAATTTCTCGCAACCGGATAATGTGAATTATCGGCCAACACATGGAGCATCCATTACTGCATGCCTCAATAGCTGAATCGATGAACACTGCTGCCTTTCTCTATTCATTCGTATATTTTTTCTACCACAAAATCCAGAACAATAGGCTGCACGTTCCACTTTCTTGCGGACCGCACCATACAGGCTTTACCATGTTGGACAAATTGTGACGTATTACCATGCTGGGTAGCCTTACCACGTTGGATAGATTGTGACATATTACCATGCTGGGTAGCCTTACCTACTGCATAGATCGAACTACACACATAAATGGAGAGCTCACAAACTGGTTAAAAAACACTTTACAGGAATCCAATGGATCAAGCCACACATGCTTCACATTCCAACACAACCCACTCCTCACTTCTAATACCAAGCAGACCACCATAAAAAACAACTTTCTGCACAAATTATAGTCAACAAATGAAGTCAAATATGGATTTGGCACTTGGGATCACCATAGAATGTAGCCCCCACAACGAACATGACTCACGCGTGGCTCACATGGCCTTCGGCTTACACGGTCCTCAGCTCACTTGAATCACATGACAACAGTTCTCACACGATAGCAACTTGCACAACATGGCCCCATAGGCAACACAACACACGCTTAGCTCACATGGCCCTTGGCTCTAAGTTGGTCAGATGGTCATCAACTCAGCTTAGCGCTTAACATTCAATAGCTTCACAATTTCAGACATCTCCACATGGCTCAAACTCATAATACACAATTCTTATGGGCAAGGAGATTCTCGGAGATAATGATTGCCCTTTTCGTCGAGGTCATCCACACCCAACATGGTGTCAATACATTCGACAGCCTTATGTCTCACAGGCAACTCCATAGCAGTGATACACCTCAGAAGTGCACGATTCCAATGCTACAGCATGATCAAACTTGCAGACTCGGTCTCCTTAGGAACAATAATAGCTTCACATTTCACAGGAAACTCCACAATGTTGATACACCTCAGCAGTGCATAGTTCCAATACTCGAAAACAAAACATGGTCAAACTTGTCGGCTTGGTCTCTTTAGAGACCATAGGCGCAACAACAATGTCGTGTCTCACAGGGAGCTCCACACAACACTTCATTTTTTCAACACTCCAGCAACCCACACTTTCTCTCACTTTCTCATACCTCAATCTCCTCTACTGCTTGCACAGGGTTCACCTAGACCCTCTTATTATGGAGTGAGGCCACACAACACTTCATTTTTTCAACACTCCAGCAACCCACACTTTCTCTCACTTTCTCATACCTCAATCTCCTCTACTGCTTGCACAGGGTTCACCTAGACCCTCTTATTATGGAGTGAGGCTAGAGCTGCTCCACTACCAAATTAAGTTGGAGAGGGCACTTTGGTTTAATTCAAATAATGTTCAATATATCTAATCCATAAGAAAGACTTAATCTTTAAAATAAGGAGAACTTATTTTTTAGTATCTTTACTATTTTGTTGAATCACATTCCCATATTAGAAAAGGTAAATGAGCTGGAGAAATCTTCTCAATTAGTTAGCTCTTTTAGAACAACTCTGTGAATGATTAAACAACATTACTACCTTCGCTTGTACAGGCTTAGAACTCTATATGAGTGCATAATAACCAATAATCATCATACACATAGCAACTTAATCATTACATCATTCTACTCCAATTTTCATAGCTCCAAAATATGTTTACATATATATCATTTATATCATTAATTTTATAATCTTTAAATAAATCTAATTTTTATACAATTCGAAAATATTCAAGGAATATTGCTTTTTAGATTATAATAGTTTCAAATTGGACCTTACCCATAGTTTTCCATAATTCTCCCTTTTATGTTTTATTTTTCTTACTTAGTATTCTATGATAAACTTGCGAACTCTTTTCCGGCTCTTTTTGTATTTGACAATACTATGTTTTCCATTTTCTTATGAATACATCATTTGAATTAGAAACTTGGCAGGGTTTTAGTCTACATCATTTGAATTGGAAACTTGGTTATTCCAGGGTTTTTGTCTCATGAATACGGTAGCCATCAGTTTCTCTTTCACTCTTACATCTTTAATCCAACTTCATTTCCTCGTGCAAAGATAATTATTTTATGTTTTCCATTTTCTTATGAATACATCATTTGAATTAGAAACTTGGCAGGGTTTTAGTCTACATCATTTGAATTGGAAATTTGGTTATTCTAGGGTTTTTGTCTCATGAATACGGTAGCCATCAGTTTCTCTTACTCTTACATCTTTCTGGAGGCTAACTAGCTCCAGAAAATCTCTCAATCAGTTAGGCCTTAACAACCTCTTGACTGATAGAAACATACTCCTTGTGTACAGCCTAGAACTCTAACAATAATGACCAATATACTCATCATACACATAGACAACTAATAGTTACATATTCTATCAATTTCATAGCCAAAATATTACATATATATAATTTACTTTCATTTAATTTTATATCTTTAAAATAAATCTAATTTTATATCAATTTAAAAATATTCAATAAATATTCTTTAGAGATTATATTAGTTTCAAGATAGACCTTACCCATAGTTTTTCATAATTTTCCCTTTTATGTTTTATATTTTTCTTATTTATTATTCTATGATAAACTTGCTAACTCTTTTCCGGCTCTTTTTGTATTTGACAATACTATGTTTTCCATTTTCTTATGAATACATCATTTGAATTAGAAACTGGGCAGGGTTTTAGTCTACATCATTTGAATTGGAAACTGGGTTATTCCAGGGTTTTTGTCTCATGGATACGGTAGCCAATCAGTTTCTCTTTCACTCGTACATCTTTAATCCAACTTCATTTCCTCGTGCAAAGATAATTATTTTAAGAACTTCATTTTAAAAGGTTAAGATGATCCTGTCAACAGAACTTCACCATAGATGGTGAAGCCTCACACCATAACTTCTAACAGCATGATTTTAAACAGCACTCTCTATTACCAAAAATATGCAAACTCAAAATGTCACCATAGATGGTGAAGTCTCTCACCAGAACTTCTAACAGCATGGTTTTAAAGAGCACTCTCTATTACCAAAAATATGCAAATTCAAAATGTCAAAAGAAATAGGTTGATAGGTAGAAATGTAAGGAAATTATAAAATTGCACATACCTGCAACTGCAGCATTTTTTCTATTTCAATTGCGCAACTAAGGCGTAGTGGCTTATCCATTGTGCGTAGATCTTGTCTAGCAATACGCCGTGCCAATTCCTTGACTTGATTTTGCATTATAATTTTTGAACTACGGTGTGGTAATACTGGCGGCAATCTTAAATGCCCTCCCGCATTTAAAATCTCAATATCGTTTTGAGATTCGACATCGGTGTTGAAGTCTAGAAGGCATTTTTGTCGGAGACTTTCAAGGCAGTCCCGAACGTCGTTATGATAACCTAATCCCTCTAATACTCGAACTGCTAGTTCCACGTCTTCTCCCACAAAGAAACAACCCACGTCCAAAAGCATCTCCCGCTGTTCCATCTCCATAGCTTTGTAACTCCATTTTAGTGCATTAATTACAGTGTCTGCTTCCATGAGTGGCTGTCCTTGAGAGAATTTTTCCAACTGCCGCTTCCAATACGTTCTGTCAAGTTTGCCAGCAAGCTGTTCCCCAAAAACTTTTAAGCATAGAGGCAATCCCCCGCAAATTTTTAAAAACCCCTCTACCGATTCTTCGTATCCTTCAAATGGATTTGATTGATGGAAAGCATGACGGCAGAAAAGCTCTCGGGCATGGTTCTGCTTCAATGGCTTTACATCATAGCAGAAAGTGTTTTTAAATGAGCCCCTAATTATATCTTTATCACGACATGTTATGATGATGAGACTACCAGGTTCTACCGCATTAATATCCAGCAAACATTTTATTTTCTCCCTGTCATCCACCCCATCCAAAACAATCAAAATTTTTAATCCTTTTAGACTATTTCGTAAAATAGTCCTACCAATATCAGGATTCGGAATGTCCATATCTTTGCCCAGCAAATCATTAAAGAGTTGCCGCTGCAAATATGTTAAGTCGACTTTTTCTCTGACATTAAATAAATAAGACGCCCTGCTAAAATTTGAACGTCTCGAGTTGAACATATGTTTCGCCAGAGTTGATTTCCCTATTCCGCTTCCTCCGGCAATCCCTACCACTTTTGTGGAGCGTTGTTTTTGAATGTGATCATCCAAATCTTTCGACGCCTGATCGAGTCCAACGGGGTGAGTAGCGACCTCTAAAGGGTCCCATTTTACCTGTTTTGTTACAACGTTTTCAATTTCCCTCACAAACTCCCCGTAGTCACTGTACACAAAAAAATATTGTCAGGCCAACGTAGTTTAGGAACGGATGATTCAAGATCCACAAAGATGATAGATGATAAATAAGTAGAGTATGTGTATTCACCTTTCTTTGGATTTGAACTGCAGACCTTTAGTCTCTGCGGCTTCTCGAAGTGCTTCCTTCCACCCCTCCACGACTTCCGGGGAGACTCTTCCGGCTTCTTGGTGTTTGCGAAAGGCATCGGCATAACATCCCCTCTCAGTGTGACGAAGTTCCCAAGGCTCAACGTCGCAGAATATAGGTATAAACTTGCGCTCATGAGTTGATCTCAACATCCAACACAGCTCATCTAAGCACCAGCGCGAATGAGCATAATTCTGAGAAAAAATTACAAGGTGAACTGAGGCACTGCTAATGGCTCCTCGGATTGCAGGGGAAAGAGTCATTCCGGTACGCAGTTCTTCCTTATCCAGGAAGACGCGCAACCCATAGGGTTTGAGGTTATGGTAGATGAGGCTGGCAACATTATTCTTGGTGTCTGGTCCGCGGTGGCTGATGAATACTTGGTATTGTTCTGCCTCCGTGACTTGCTCCATACTTGATACCTCTTACCGATCGGATCAGATTGGAAGACCAAGGAAATGCTTCTTCAACCAGAGAAATAAAGGCAATGAAACCTAAAGAAATGCCCAAAGCTGGTGAGGACTATGAATAGATCAAAACGTCAAAGTCATTAAAATAGTTGCGCAGGGTTAGGGTGCGTACGTAGTGAGGTTTTCATTGTCGATTTCCAGAATATTCTGACAATCGGGATATTCGTACCCATGATAATCGGCGCGTAATGTGTTTCTCAAAATTTGGTTGTGAAGGCCTGCAGATTTGCATGCGGCTTTATTTTGTCGTCTTATGATGCACGCGCTACGCCGGGAACTTTAAAACGACAAATAAATATTAATCACCCGTCATTAAGCCAATTATTAATTGGCTTAGTGCATAGCACTACATGCGCATAGCACTATTTTATATAGATATTCAATAAGTCGGGCGAAGCCCAGGAGACCTAGGTTCTAATCTCACGGAGTACAGTGACCTGTTATGGTGGCGGCTAGAGGAGCGGACTTCCCTTCCGATGAGTCTGCTTTTGCTAAAATCATAGGATATTAGTATACCCGACTTACAGGTGGTTGGTTATACTCTTGGTGTTATAGTGGCAGCTATGAGGTTTGATCCTGGGTCTCCCCTGAATTATGCTTGATAGTTACCGATTCACCATGTGTTAAAAAAAAAAAAAAATAACACGATGTAAAATCTAATTGTAAATCTATGCAAGGATTTTTTCCCATCTAAATGTAATACAAAATCTCTTTACTTTATACCAGTTAAATTTTAAAAAATTGGAAAGTAATAAAAAAATCAAAGGAACCAATAAACACCCAGCAACATCACTCAACCTTTTCTAATAAATATTAAAATAAAACTAATAATTCATATGTTTTAAATTATGTATATATAACACTTTATTATGTATATATAGCACTTATTTATTTTTTAATAGAAATATATATAACTAATGTATATAACACTTTATTTATTTTTTAATAGAAATATATATATAACTAATGTTTTCATCCTATGGTATTAATTAATTAATTATATAAAATAATATTGATTTATATAAGAAAATCCATACCCTATAATTTCGAGCCGTTATTTTTTCATCGGTAGTCTCTCTTCTTAGGGTTTATTTTTGTGGTTCCCCTCCATAGCCCTTGGCCTCCGCTCTCACATTTGAGTGAATAGTGATCTCTCAACATTAGTAAACTTTTGTTAGAACTCACCCTGGTTAGTTGTGATTGAACTCTTTTGCTTTTTTCTAGGTAGTTTCCTTGTAATTACCGGCTTCTTTCTTCTGAATTTGAGGCTTCTTTTTGCTTTCCAATCATTCCTATACTTTGATCTATCCTTAGATTCCTGGTAATAGTACTTCATTTTTGTAATAGTGTCCTTAAAATTTTGTGACCAATCAAACTCTATCATGTCCTTCAAAGTATGTGGAAACTAGTTGATATACCTTTGAATCTTTTCCTTCTCATCCTTCAAGCAAGGGACATATCTCAATCTCCAGTTAAATACCAAATAAATGTGTAATTTTTTTTTATGTTTTATATATATATATAACTAAAAAATATTTTGGAATAAGTTGTAAATAAAACAATTCAATGTCTCTATAAAGCATTACCTGAAAAAAACCAAACAAAATACAATTTTATATCAATTTTAAATAGATAAAGTCAAACTATTTAATCACCTAAAAAGGCAAAAGATAAATATATTTAAAAAAATTGTGAAACTCTCTAATTTGTATGATTAAACATTGTAACCATATTTAGAAATGTTCTCAATATTGTTTATTTTGAACATCCATCAATAAATAAATTACACTAAATCTTAAATAATTAATAATTAAATAAATTACACTAAATCTTAAATAAATAATAATTTATTAAGTCTACACAAATTTTAAGTGGAAAAATATGGGAAAGGGTCAACAATTCTTTTTATTAATAATACAATATACATCAAACTTCACCTCCATTCCAATGTCCTATGCCTTCTACTCTCTATTTTTTATTTGTGAGAGTCATCCTATATTTATATAGTCTACACAAAAAAATACGACGAGCACAATACCATGTGCAAGCTATAATCCTGAATTATTATTTTCCACTCTCTATTTATTTTGTGAGATATATCTTATAGTTGAATAGTCTACACAAGGAAATACTACAATCACAATACCATGTGTAACCAAAACAATGGATCCAAAAACATGTGCAATCTCTAGAACATAATTGTAGATAAATTTTAATGTGAAAAAGGTGCAAATAAATATTTAAATATTATGACAACTATTAATATAACTTAATTTTGTTTTAGATTTTATTTTTTAACCTCACATTTTATAA
>APFE030460194.1:0-33597 GCA_000404065.3 Pinus taeda
TGGTGAGTAGTGCTAAAAAGCCACAAAATTTCCCCATATACTCCATGCATAATGATATGGACTCTTTCATTTTGTACAATTCAAAACATGACAATATTCAAATCGTAGCTATAGAAGAAAACAACAAACCCCCAAATAGTGAGAACATCTTTCATGAGTCCCTATGGCATCTAGATTTTGATGGATCTGTGAATAGGTTAGGGGAAGGTGTAGGAGTATGGATCCACAATATGGAGAATAATCATTCTGAAGGCCATGCATTCATATTAAACATCAAGTGCACCAATAACATGGCTGAATATGAAGCCCTAATCTTAGGGTTATAAATGGTTAGAAAACTTGGAGCCAAAAGAGTTTCTGTAATGGGAAACTCATAAATGATTATTCAACAAGTTAATGGTGAATACTCTGTGAACAATCCCAGACGTAGCCAATATAGAGAGATTGTCCTAGATTTGGTTAAAGACCTCCTAGAAACAAACTTTGCTGCCATTCCTAGAAAGCAAAATATGCAGGCCCATAGTCTGGCCACTTTTGCTAGTACCTGCAAACTGCCCTTTCAACCCAACCATCAATACACTGCGAAAGTTAGACATAGGCATGTTATAGTAGACAATTTGAAATATTGGCAGATTTTCTCACAGGATTCTCAGATTTACGATTTCATGAAAGGTGAAGGTGAATTTCATAATTGTAGAATAGATACAGACAATACAGTAGAAAATAACATAGATAGTGACATAGATGTAAATATTTTAGATATGGGTAAACCCGCTAAATTCACTAAAGTAGAAATAGATAACCTAGAAAAGGTAGAGATAGAAGGAATAATTAATGATGATCTTGAAATTATGAACCTTAAAAATAATTTTTTACCTAAGGGATTAGTCCCATTAGAAGATTTGTTTGACTCAAACAATGTAGCTAGAAAACCAAAGATGGAACCTTTAAGAGAAGACATAGAAGAATGTAACATAGGAACTGAGGAAAAACCAAAACTCATTAAAATATCAAAAGCCTTACCTCCAGATGAAAAGGTTAAATACATAAATATGTTTAAAGAGTTTCAAGATGTTTTTGCCTGCAGCTATGAAGACTTGAAGTCTTATGACGCCGGCATAATTCAACACAAAATACCTCTCAAAGAAGATCATAAGCCTTTTAAATAGAAACTTAGGAGAATTAATCCAGTTCTTATGCCATCTATTGAGAAAGAAGTTAAAATAATGTATGATGCCCAAATCATAGCTCCCATTAGATATTCAGATTGGGTTTCAAGCTTAGTCACTACTAGGAAGAAAAGTGGAGAAATCAGACTTTGTGTTGATTTCATAAATTTAAACAAGGTCTCATTAAAAGACAACTTTCCTCTAAAAAAAATGGACCATATCCTACAGAGGGTAGTAGGCTCATCCAAAATTTCATTTCTTGATGGATTCTTTGGATACAACCAGATCTTAGTTCAAACAAAATACCAAGCCAAAATTGTATTTACTACTCCTTGGGGTACCTTCATGTATTTGAAGATGCCTTTTGGATTAATGAATGTAGGAGAAACTTTTCAAAGAGATATGGATATAGATTTTTCCAAGGATATCCATGACTTCCTAGTGGTTTACCAAGATGACATCATAGTATTTTCTAAATCTAATAATGAACACCTAGATCACCTGAGAAGAGTTTTCATTAAATGCAGGAAATTTGGGATTTCCTTAAATCCGAAAAAGACACTCTTTGGTCTAGAAGAAGGAAAGTTTTTGGGACATATAATATCCAAAGATGGAATTAGAATAGATACTGCTAGAATAGAGGCCATTTTGACCATCACCCATCCTAGAAACATTAAAGAGTTACAATAATTTTTAGGCAAGATAAATTTTCTTAGGAGATTCATTTCAAATTTAGTAGAATTAATTAGAGAACTAAATAACATGTTAAGAAAGGACTCAACACTTAAATGGAAAATGGAGGCCAAACAGTCCTTTGAAGCCATCAAGGAAGCCCTAACCAAAACTCCAGTCCTTATAAGTCCTGATTTTCAGAAAGATTTTATAATTTTTTCTTTTCCTTTAGAACACACTATTGTAGTAGTCTTGTTGCAAAAGAATGACCAGAACAACCAATTGCGTTTTTCAGTAAATCCTTTAAAGATGCCACACTCAAGTAAACAGTATGGGAAAACAAGAATTAGCTTTAGTAAAGACTATCAAAGATTTTAGAGTCTATATTTTGTATTCTCACATTATTGCTTATGTTCCAAATTCAGTAGTTAAGCACATTTTAACACAAAATGGGCCAGAAGGAAAAAGAGGAAAATGGATTGCCACTATATTGGAATATGACATAGAAATAAAGCCTACTAAACTTAGCAAAGGCCAAGGTTTTGTTGGGTGTGGAGCCTGATTACCTTTTGTAATCAAAGGTTTCAGCCAGATGTATACCCCAGGAGAGATTGTACCCCCCTCCACGGGGGGGGGTGTGGGGGTGTTCGGGGGCAGCACCCCCGAAGCTAAAAACAGATGTAAAATTGCCTTGTAAAAGTATAGTAATTTCTAGTCAATCTGGGCTGTTCATTAGGTGGATGATTTCATAGTAGAAGTTATGTTTAATTTAGGGTTTTTTTCCCTAGAAGGCAACCCCTCACTATATATGACGGAATTGTATTGCTTCTATGTAGATCTATATTCTGAGTCAGGAAGAGAGAGGAGATTGAGAGTGAAGAGGGAGTTACAACGGATCTTCTATAGGTTGTATCTCTTCAGTTTGCTGGATAATATAAAAAGAAGGACTGGTTGTTTCTCTGTGGATGTAGCCCAAACTGGGTGAACCAGGTATATCTGTGTCTCTCTTGTTTTGTGCATTTTATGTGTTTATATTTCTGCAATATTATATGTGTTCCAATGCTCTATAATATATAATTTTCTAATAGGTTTAGCCGAACTCATGGCTGAATCGAACTGTCAGGCCCTAGATATATATTTCATTAGTGCCCTTGATGATCAAGAAGAGATGGCGACTCCATAGATCGGTGAACCTTTTACAGATTCACCTTGGTATGTAGATATGATATTTGTATTACTAAACTTACAAGCTCCTCCTAGTTTAACAAGAACTAAAGCTAGATTTTTGAAAATTAATTCATTAAAATATTGTATCATAGATAATGCTTTATTTTGGAAAAACAATGGTGGTATTCTTTTGAATTGTTTACTAAAAGATGAAGTTGATAAAATTGTGCAAGAATTTCATGCAGGGGATTGTGGAGGACACTTGTATTGGAATACTACTGCTAACAAAATCCTGAGGGTTGGTTTCTACTGGCCCACTCTATTTGTAGATGTTAAGAAACATGTGACCTCCTATCATAAGTGCCATATATTTGAGGGAAATAGAAAACTTTTACCCTTGCCTCTCAAACCAATCTCCACGGAAATGCCATTTCAACAATGGGGGTTAGACTTCATTGGATAAATACACCCAACCTCCTCAACTCAGCATAAATGGATTTTGACAGCCACTGATTACTTCACCAAATGGATAGAAGCCATCCCTTCTAGACAAGCCACAGACTCTGTCATTATCTCTTTCCTACAAAACAATATCCTATCAAGATTTGGATGCCCCCAAAAGTTCATTACTGATAACGCAGTTGCTTTTAAATACAAGAAAATCATAGGTATTTGTAACAAATATCACATCACCATTGGCCATTCCACTGCCTATTACCCTCAAGGCAATGGACTTGCAAAATCCTCTAACAAAAGCTTGGTCAATATCATTAAGAAATTAATGGAAGACAACAAAAAGACATGGAACAAAAAGTTGGTCAATGCCTTATGGACAGATAAACTAACTACTAAAAAGTCAATTGGTACATCTCCTTACCAGCTGGTATATGGGATGGATTCTATTTTTCCATCATCTTTAGGAGTACTAGTGATGAACATAATCTAGGAGTTGCAGGTAGAACCAAATGATATCCAGAGAAGGAAAAATCAGACCATATGCTTGCAGTGAACTAGAGAAGAAGTCTATGAAAAATCACAAGTAATCCAGGACAAAATCAAAAAGATTTTTGATAAAAATAAAAAGCTAATGATTTTTACATAGGTGATAAAGTTCTTAAGTGGGATTCAAGAAGTGAAGGCAAAGGCAAACATGGAAAATTTGACTTCTTATAGCAAGGCCCTTATGTCATTTATAGTTACAGGGGTAACAATGCATTTTTCTTGAGAGAGATAGATGGATCAGATCTACCAAAAGAACCTGTCAATGGTAGAATGTTGAAGCATTACCTATCCACAGATTAACAATAGTTCAGTTTACTTTGATCATTGTATATAACATTGTACAATTTAGATTGGATTGGATGGTAATCTTTTGAAGTTGAAGCCCAGAGAGAAGGCCCTGAGCTTTGAAGGTATCACAATCATAAGTATGAATAAGACAGAAATCATAGGAGAACAATTTTCAAGGTAACTGCAGTCACAATGCAAAGGCTACTAACCTTAAAGTTCTTGACATTTCACCAGGAAATGCCATCCCCATGTGGAGCCATTGTTAGGGTCCCATAATAATAGGATTCATGATTTCGAATTGGCTATGGTTAGACTTGTAATATTGTACATATTTTTTATTTCTGCAAAATGTTTTCCATACTAAAAAATTAAAAAATCTAAAGAGGGTATGTCCTAAAAGAAATATCAAAGGGCAAAAAGAATAAGAAAAGATCAAAAATATGAAAAAATATGAACCCCAAACAAAAACAAATCATGAAAGTGTGCAAATTCAAGTGCCACTACTTTTTTACTTTACTGTGCAAAAATAATGGTTGTGTGTAGCTTGTCATAAATGCCACAACCCATGATAGTCAAATAGCTTAATCTTGACTAGTTCATGCTTTAAATTTCATGTTTATAGATAGAGAATAAAGATCTAGCCAAACTATTTAATCTTGGCAGATCAGTAGTTAGATAGAGAAACAAAATGTGCTCAACAATTTAATCTAATCCATTGGAAGTTATAAGGTTAGAATTAGATAGTTTGTTTGACAAAAGAAAAGGAAATGAGGGGTCTGCTAGCTTAAATTCACCCAATAAAGTGAAAAAAAAAATGTTAGGATAAGTAAAGGGTAGGTAGAAGAAAGGTTGCAGAAGTACAAGGTTGTTAAAGCATAAGCACATTGATCATGCTTAATCATATGTTTCAGTGTGCAAGATATTCACGAGCTTATATGATTAAGTTCACCTCATTTCATCTCACCCCCCACTACATACTTACTACTTTCCCCATTATCCCATCATTCTTATAAAAATACCCTTTTCCCTTCATTTTGACCCTTACCCCTTCGTTTCACACATTTCCCTAGAAAATTACCCTCCAAAACTCATTCCCTTAACCTAAACCCCTTTTCCTAGTGTGAAACCCACTCCCCATTGAAAAAATCACCTTCCCCCTTATTAATTTCCCTAGAAACCCATAAAAACCCTTTATCCTAAGTTTTATCCCTCCCTGCATTATTTAATTAATTCCCTGATTTGTATGTCCCCGAATTAAACCTTTTAACCCACCAACCCTTGGTGTGGTTAAGAAACCCCTGCCACATTAAACCCTACTTCCACTCCATTAACCCACTCATTATATTTTTTAACCCCCACTTTATTCATTAATTAATTACAATTACTTATAATTAATCCCTCAGGCCCCGCAAATCTCCACCCCCTTTCCCTCTGTGTAGCTTCACCGCCTGACAGTTGTTATATTTTTCACCCCCAGATCTGATGGTGCACATCCATATCATGGTCATTCCCTCTTTGACCTTTATCAGCCTGAGAGCATACGAGATTCGCGGTTTTGCTTGGGCCCATTTTGGCTAGGTGGCAGCTCCATGTGAACTCGTGTGCTATCAAGGAAATATCGCCTGCCTCCCAAAAGTAGTGTGATGGCCCCTGAAACTGCCTCCCTACCAAAAGCCAAAACCATTCGATTTTTATTTATAAATTCCACGCCAAATTCTAACTGTTGCTAGTTAAAAGGCCGAAGACGCCCATTTTGACTCTTATTGCTCATTTGCACTGTCAATGCCGCCTAAGCTTTCCTGTGCCACCGTGAGCCTCTGCAACCAAAATTCATTGCCGTTTACCTCCTAAACACGCTCCGAACGCCCAATTCAAGCATCCAGTGCACAGCTAAAGAAACAGTACCCTCTGTAGTCACCATTGCAACAAGTCTGCAGCCTGAACCACCCATTTCCAGTTATTTTGAGAAAAAAACAGAATGGCCCTCTCAGTTTGGAAACGTACAACCAATTTAAATATTAATTAATTAAAATTAATTGATACATTTGCTAATTGAAGAGTAATTCCCCTCAAAACCCAAACCCCTCTTTTGCAAACTGCAAATTACCCTCTCTTAGTACCAGACATACTCAAACCTCACTTCCATAACCTGTATAACCCTAATTCACACCTTCCCCCCTAAAACTGGCTGCTCAGACCTCTCTGGATGTGAGACCTATGTCAACCCTTCACCTAGACATCGACCATTTGGCACTAGCGGATAGTGATTTCCAAATAAAATACACTGCTACTCCAACCCACCTTTTGAAACTCCACTTTTGGAGTAAGGACAGATTTCTAAACCATGCAGATGACATCCACCTTTGGGAATCCAATTTACCCTAATACATATTCCCAAAATTTCACCCATTCCTTGATATCATACATTTTTCCCATGCCTGTTATATCCCTAGCCAAAGGGCTATTGTTGCCCCAAACTAGCAACTGTTATTCACCATTACAGTAGAGTCCATCAACCATATGATCCAAGTCCAACCTAGCACTAATCAAACCCCTATATCCATTGGATACGTGTTGGAATTATACATCACACTAGAACTAGTTAAGATAAGGCAAATCTTCCAGACTTTCATCATTGACGATTGCCATACTCCTACAGATACTCCACCATATTTTGCCACCATTTTTTCAGAGACTAGCAGACACATAATCACCATGCTCTCATGCATCCTAGGATATACTTTAGATGAGCATGTGGATGAGGTCATCCTGGCCTTCCTGTCCATTTTCACCATAGGCAAGCCACCTGTTATCATGTATAATTATGCTCAGTTCATTGCAGATAGAATGCATGAGAAATTCACCAGACTTCCCACTGAAAGAGTTTTCAAATACTCTTCAGTGTTGTTTCATATGTTTTTATATTACCAAGTGGACAAGTCCCCTGTAAGTATCTAGAAGTTGGATACCAAGGGAAAAGAGACATTAGTGGTCTACTCGACACCCTTGGTCCAGAAATTTTCCACAACATTTACATACAAAGATTTCATAGACTTATTTGTATACCCAGTCATAACATGTTGACTGGTAACACTCATCCTAGTATCAACCAAGAGATCAAAAGGGTGGTACAGTGGGCTAAGAACAACAAGGTGGGAGACTAGTACATCTACCAAAACCACACTGAAATCAAAGTTTATGGCTACCAATTAGCCCCTTATAAGTTGCCCAAATACCTCCCTATGAGGATATTTTCACTTCATTACTTGAGACAAATCATCAACTATGATGAGGTCCACTTCCTATCTGCTTGGAAGAAAACCCAATTCAAGATGAAAAACCAATTGGGCCCATTCATTTGCAATAATAGAGAGGTTGGGCAAGAGGCTGGCAAGATACTACAACAGATGAAATTCAGAAATAGTTTCATGTGGTAGTATGACCCTCATGGGGTCATAAACAACCTAAGATGCATGGTCAAGTTGGGACCTTACATCCATCACCCAAGACCTAACATTGAACAACTTGCCAAACAATCTGAGTGGTTGGAAAACACATTGATTGATATGGATAGCACAGTTGTGGATGTTGAAAACGCACTGATTGATGTACAAAAGAAAATTGACTAGAGTTCTTTCCTGTAGGTTTCCGAACTAGGGGAACCAATGAATATTCCTCCTGTGTTACAGACCCCAGCCAATGAATAGAAGAATCCAAAGAGGAACGAGAAAGAGGAATCCAGCTCTTCCATGGATAGTACAGATGAGTTTTTTGAGCTAAAGAAAAGGCCCAAATTGAATCTTGTGTCTGAAGAGGAGGAGAACATTGAATCAGTGGAAATAACTGACACTGAAAAAATGGGGGTAGAGGAGAAAAGACACAACTGCATCAGGTGAAACACAGTAGCCATCAACCTCCAACACTCAAATGAGAATAAAGTCATTGGAGGACTTGGTCATTGAGATGGGCCATGATCCAAGTGACATTAAGGCTACTGAAATGCTTATCAAAAAGAAAAATGAGGATATAGTAGTCCTCAAGAAACAACTTAAGCTACCTCATTTACAAAACCCATAGACAAAGGAGCTCCTGGAGATTCAGACCAATCATGAAGAGATGATGGAACTAGTGTTGCAACTGAATGATCATTAAAGCAGATGGAGAAAGAATTGGATAGCTTGATTCAGCTCAAACAAGCTAGTCTTGATGATGCTCCTGCAACTGTCATCCCAACAGTTACCATTGTTGTAGCTTCTACTTTGGTAGCATCATTGGCCCCCACAACTCTAATGGCCACAACACTACCAGCATCTACACCAACTACATCAGCAACAGGATCTATAGCAACTGGATCGATAGGAGATGAAGCAAATAGGTTGGTCAAGGCAATGGAAGAAATGTGCATTCAGACCACTGAGATGAACAGGCTTAAGGAGAAAGTGACTAGTCTGGAGACAGATTACAGACTTGCCCAAATCATGCACAAAGAAGAACATCAGAAATCTACAAGGATGACTGAAACAATCAAAAGCCTGGAGAAGGAATTGACACTAAATGAACCTTTATGTTGGGCTAAGGAGAAACTATGGGCCAATATCATTGACTTCGTCAATGATATTTGACCATCCATCCATGTTATTCTTGAAAAGATTGATTTGATAAATCAGGATACAGAAGCCATTCAAAGGGTCAAACAAGAACTTGGAGACATGCCAGAGGAAGTTGCAAGGATCATTCAATTCCTTAACTCCAAGAACAAGTACGAGTTGCAAGAATTAGAGATACCTGAGAGAAAAGGGACAATTTTTAAAGTTAAAAGGGTCCCCACCAAGACGCATTTGATGTTAAACCTGGAGGATAAGTGCTAAACCATGCAACTGGCCATTGACAAATTCATGGTTAAGTTTGAAGTTTTGAGGTAAAAGGGCTTACCAAATCCCTTAGTTATAAATTATAAGCTAATGACACAGGAGAATTACAATAAGAATATCAGGGAACTAGCCAAAGATCATGTGAACACTTCATCCATGAAGGGCATACCGACCGACAAAGTATTGTATCAAATTTTTGAAAAATTGTTTTACCTCTAGAATGAGGTAAAACACCTTTTTATCAATAAGCCTACTTTTGCCAAATATACAGAGGTAGATAAGATATACAGAAAGGTTCTCAATATCCAATTGCCATATGTTAAGAGATGGGAGAAAATAAATGATTTACTATAGAAATACACAGTAAAAATATAAAATGTATAGTAAAAGTAAAGTAGCACAATAAAAGGATATTGGCATGTTAGCAAGGTCAAAGTGCATCAGATGAAAGGTCAAAGTAAATAGAACATCCAGCATGAAGATCAAACAACAAAGCATATTAAAGGGCAAAAGATCAAAGCCAACAAAACCTAAATAAGAGGGACAACAAACAGTAGTTCAATAGTTGTCTCTATCTTCTTGCATGAAGATATTTCTTTCTCCTAGATTAGTTCCCAATATAGTTTGGGATATTTTGTAAATTATTTTTGTATAAATAATTCATAATTCGAAGTATTGGGTGTGGATTACTATAAATTTGTAGAGTTATTTTCATCTTAAGCCCAAGGGTTATTGTACCAATTTTCAAGTCAACAGACTAGAGCAAGTAATAAAAAGATTGCACTACAGGATTCATGAGATGAGCTATTACAGTGAAGTATTTTCTTTGTCCGATTTTGTTACTTTATTATGTGTTTCATAAACTTGAATGTTATCCAAATTTGAATGAATTAAACTGGAAATATAACTCAGAACTTGTTTTTGCACACTATGTTTTGCATAGTTGATCATTTATATGTTTTCCTCTGATATTCAGATTTGAGAACCCTTAATTTCTCTCCCATCCCTGTTGACCTCCTCCATTCTCTTCATAATCCGGCCTAAGGAACCCTTAATTTCTCCCTGGATTTGATTAGAAACCTGATCACCATCCACCCTTTGAGATCTATAACAACTCACTATCTTGCCCTATAGATACTATTTTTAAAGCTCGATATAGTTCTGTTTATCTGACATTTGACTGCATAGCCCAATGGTAAAAGCAAACCTCTGTTCATCTAAGTAAGTGATCCCACCACCCAAATTCAAATCAAAACCGAAGTGAAACAATAACTAGCCTAAAATCAACTAATTAAAACAAAGTTAAATTAGAAAGAGAGAGCCCTCTCTGAGAATTAGGAAGGCTAGATCCTTATCTCCAAAGTAGGTTTGTGGTTACCTCTGAACATTTCTTTCTCTAACAACTTCTAAAGAAAATTTTGGAGTGATAACACACTCAAACGCAAAGTGACTCGAAACTAGATGCTTCCTATTGTAAGGGTCGATCAAGACACACTCAGCTCCAGAGCCATCCTGTGTCTTTGATCCGTCAAAGTACATGGTCCACAACTTGTCTATACACAGACTGTCGAACATGCTAGTACTTATGCTACTACTATTGCTACTGCTACTGCTACTATTAGTACAATGTATTATACACATTTCATTACCGTCATTTGGTCAAGGAAGGAGTCCCAACTATGTGTTTGGTGGGGTTGGAGCTATCCGTCTAGGATAATATCCCAATGTTGTTTCTAGGAGGCAGTTTCCAAACATGAGTTCTGCGAAGGCCAACGGTTCATTCTCGCCATTAAGGGGAGTGACATTGTGCCTCATATACCTCTCGGACACTACCCGGATTTGTTTCATTCCCCTTGTATGAAAGCCACATCTACGACCAGTTTATAGCAAAATATTAGTCTAGCTCGTTGGACTGGTCTCTATTGAGTAGTAGGCCATATGCTTATGGTATGTCCACAACAACTATGTTGATGCATTGGTGGACTCAACCATCATGAGATAGTTGGATGATCACATCTCATAGTTCATGAATGGTTGGTACTGATTTTTGATCAAGGTGGATGATCCGCGTAGATGTCTCGCTCCATTGTGCGTTGATCATTTTCGCAATTGAGAGCAGCATGACATTGGCTACCACGCCAGAATCAACCAAGAAGTTGTGACCATTATAGTTAAAAATTTCAAATGATACTAGGAATGGAGGGAAACCTCAGTTTTCTTCTTCCATCCAGAGTGTGTTGAGCATAGTAGAAAGTGATTTGGGAGGTGTGCTTGCTCCCTTGCTAGTAGAGGTTGTGTTGTCCATTGTTGTATGTCCCAATGCATGCAGCAGGATGTCTCGCTGACTCTGGATCTTAGCTAAGTCAAACAAACTGATGTTTGCTTGAGTTTTCTTCATGTCATCTACAATGTTGTAGTCCATAGGTGGAAGACTCATCGATGTGTCCAGGGCAGGACTAATGTTCGTGTTGTCCAGCGGAGTGTTCTGCAGTTTGCTTCTCATTGAGATACTATTGCCTGTCATTGTCTTCCAATAAATTTTTTCTGTTTTCTACTTTGGGGTGGCTAGTGGAGCAGTCTTCCTCATCACCAGTCTCATCTTTCCTTGTACTTCCCCAAGTGTAAGGGAAGTCCCTTTACTCCTAAGATTGTAATGGTCATTTGGTCTTGGGGCCTGCTTCTCATGTTCATCTTCGGCATTGCTTAAGAGCACTAAATGCATTCACCACATGTCCAAAACATGATGCTTCATCAGGTGCAATACCTTCATCATTATCTCTATCATCTGGCTACTTCTGCACACTTCTCTCTACATCGAATGTATGACTATATACCAAGTTTGCGACTCGCTTCCAATCTGAATAGAAGTTGTTGGGGTGATGTTATTCATGGAACGAACAAAACTCAGGATTTGCCCACTGATTGAAATTAAACATAGAGCTTTGTGCAGTATTTTTAGTGAACCAGTTGCTACTTAATGAGATGCTTCCCTGTCTCTGTCTAGGTGGATGCCTGCTTGCATATGTTTCTATTTTCTATTGTTTAAGCGCGGACACATCCATTCTTAAGTTCTTGATGAGGTGAGTGAGGGTTTCAATATTATTTTCTTCCTTGTCTATACCCTTGCTCTCCATCGCTTGGGACTTCTTGCTTGCGTCTCTGGATTCCTTTGTTGGTTCATCATCCTTGATGACTCCAATTGCACGCAGGTATTTTTCGATAGAAATAGCCTCTTCGCAGTTATCCAGGAGTGCTGGTTTTGTAGCTCACTTGATGAACTACACAATGTTGCTCGACAATGCGGATGTGCAGTAATCAACAGTGATGGAGTCATGAGGTTTGGTGTCTACTGCAAATTTGTTCAATATGCATGTAAACATCTGATTGAAGTCTTTTAATTTTTCTTTTCCCTCCATATTTAGGCTTCCCAATTCTTTGAGTAGCATAGATGGGGTTTTTTCATCAGAAAATGTTTCAAGGAACATGCGTTTGAATTCACCCCAGCCTTGTATGGAGTTTGGTGAAAGGTTGTGATACCATGCGGCTACGCGACCATCCAAGGTACATGGAAACAATCTACATGGTACGTTGTCATGCCGTACCTCAAGGGTCTACAGCTACAAGTTAATGTTGTCCAAATGGTCTTCTACCTTCACCGTGTTGTTAGGGTTGAACTTGATGTTCATTCTCTCCACTCGCTTCAATATCTTGTGCAAGACACCTAGGATAGTCAATGGTCCCTGAGTCGTCCATTCCAAATTTTGGTCCGCCGTCTCTTCTTCTTCTTCGTCCTTCTCCTCTCTTTCAGAATCTGAGGGTTACAGCTTTGATTTCGTTGGTTCATCTCCACCTTCACCTCCTCCGCTGCCTTCCCCTCACCTTTAGTACTGGAGTCTGATCCCAAGATAATAAAAGTGTCTTGTTCCTATTGGGATGGGGTCCTCTGGTTCACGTTTTGGGTTAAAAACCTAACTTTTATTGTAAATTTTCATGAAAAGATGTAAAGTATCTACAAATTGTGGATGAGGAGCGCATAGTTAGTTAGGAGTCAAAAAGGGTTTTTACCCTCGGTCATGTAAAGTTGAGTCAATTTTGGAGATCTACCCATGGTCCACGGACCATGGGATTGTATAAATAGGCATGTCTTAGAGAGTATAAGGGAGATCTATGTCTTTGTCTATGGGTATGACGAAAGGAGTCTAGAGAAGTATGTCTTAAAGGAGGGAAAGACTCCGCAGCTGAGTGCATACAGGCCTAGAGTAGTGTCTACAGCTAAGTGCGTGGACCCCTGCAGCTGTGTGTGCAGGGAAGTTTTGAGTTTGTAACCTTATACTAAACATAAATAAAGAAGTATGTTGCAGAAATTCCTCTGTTTTATCTCTTTACTTTTGTTATTTATGTTTGCGATATGTGTTGTGATGAAATAGTGCCTTGCTTAATTATTGATGTATTAGTGTGCGACTTTACTAGATATGCCTTATTAACTAAACACAATTAATGTTAAGTAATTACGCAAAGATCATAGTACATTATGTTATGCTTACTGAGCACTTAGGTGGATCTGAATAGATCCTTATCTAAGGATAATTTATGGTGTGTGCAAGTAGATAGTTCTCCTATTCAGGGTTCACAAAAGCTAATTGTAGATGTTCGCAGAGGGCTAGGGCATGCTCAAAGAAAGTTATAGTGAAAATCCCTAAGGGATTGCAGATCTGCATGGAGGCAGATCTAGGGCATAAAAAGACATCACACTAACCTCTGGATGTGGAAACTTGGTTCCAGCATCCCCCCATACTGCTTCGGGTGAGACTTCAGTCTGCATTATTCAAGTTGATGTCGAAAGAGTGAGTAGTGTAGGGTTTTGTTTTCTGTAATTAACTTTGAACCTGGGTCAGGACCCACTAAGCCAACAAATGGTTCCGTTCTCAAGTACACACTTCCGCAATGAAACGATCAGCACATTAACGGAAGAGTTCTAGGTTTATCATCAGAAGAGTACTCCATTTCATCCTCAGGCTAATGGAACTGTTGAAGCCTTCAATAAAATCTTGGATAATGCACTGGCAAAGATTTGCAACATGCAATAGAATGATTGGGACGTGAATGTACCAGCAGTACTATCAGAATACAAGACTACCTGCAAAAGACTAACAAGTCAGACACCTTTTTGATTGGTATATGGCATAGAAGCTATGATTCCTATGGAATATATCATGCCTAGTCTATGCATAGCATCATTTGTAGGGATGGAAGACTGTAGAGCCTTGGAAGAATGGCTTGCGTAGCTCATGGAGCTCGAAGAAGATAGATTCTTGGCTAGATTCCATCAGCAAGTTTAGAAGGAACTTGAAAAATCCTGGCACAATCGGCACATCAAGTTGCACACGTTCAAGATAAATGATTTGCTCTTATTATATGACAGTAAGTTCGATAAGTTTCTAGGAAAGTTTCAGATGCACTCACTGGGGCCATATGTCATCAAAGACATCACAGATGGGGGCGTGGTTCAACTCACAAAACTGAAAGGAGAACCTTTCCTGGGAAGAGTAAATGGAAGCTGATTGAAGCCGTATGTAAGGGATCTGGATCAATGACTTTATGACGGCAGGACAACCTTAGTGCTCCATGCAACTACAAGGGAGAACCGAAATCTAAACTACACTACCCGGTTTTGGGGACTACGCGATAGGAGATCTGTGGGTAAAAGGGTGATGTCACAGTATTAGAATCAGTGGGAAGGAAGCTGCAATATGGAGGGAGACACCACACAGCACAGCTAGAAAATGATCGTTAGAGTCACTGTTCATGGTTTAACATCTAGGAGATGGTTAAGAGGAGCAGGTGGCCAACATTTAAGGCTAAAGTCTTCGAAGACATGCTACCAAACGAGCATTAATGATCAAATTTTTGGGGGAATGGTCGGATTTGAATTCAAATTCTCCTATAAATTATGCATGCTAGTCCAACAAAGAACGCTTGACACCCTTATAGTTTTTGATCTATGATGTGTGTTGCTTATGAGCCACTCATTCTTTGAGGATTTGGTCGCAAGCCCTACTTTTGCAAATTTTCCAAAGCTACATTAGAAATTTATCTTGGAAAACATGTTGGGTCTGAGCCCCGTTGAGACTATGAGCACTGGGCGAGATGTTTTATCTGAAGGAGTTTCCCCAGAGGTTGTGAGCGTGGAGTTTCTGGCTCCTCTACCTATGGTGCCAAGATTTCCTAAGCTGAATCCCACACCTACGCGTGAGACCAAAAAACCCAAAAAAGGAAAGCAAAAGAGGCCAGTGCTACTGCGCAAGTCACCCAGGAAGCATTCTTCTACTTAGGCGAGGAAAAAGGACAAGTAACCTAAAAAGATTGTCGATTTGAAAGCTAAATAGGGTGCCGAAGATATAGACGATGAGGAAGTGGAGCCCATCACCAAATTGCTAGAATATATCCCTCTATGTAAAGGGAAGGCGAAGGTCCCCAAGGGCCTAGACTCTGACAAATTACTCATCCACACACCCCTACTCCTGGAGAAGATAATGTTTGAAGGTTCGTGCCTTGCGCAGGTAACTTTGTTAAAAATGGAGGATTGGGACTTGGCTGACCATGATAGGTTCCCCCATCTAGTGGCCAAAAACTATATGAGTAGTGTATATTACCGAGACTCAAGTGTCATTATGTTAGAGAGAGTTGAGTGGACCCGTTGAGTGGAGAACTCTGAGTTGTTGAACCTGCTATGGGTGCTACATTACAACTGTAGTAATATCAACGCCACCTGTATAAGGCATCTACTTACTTTAGTACATGATGGGTGTCTATGGCTTGGTGTGCCTCTAACCATCATGGATATGCTCATCCAAAGGATCGTGCACCTGCCGCATGACGGTTTAAATCTGGCCAAGGAGTTTGGCCAAGAAGATGAAAAAGAAGTTTGGACTAATCAAGAATCCACACAGCTGCTCCATCACATCCATCAACGATACCATGGTGAATATTTCGGGCAAGGTTATGAGGAAGTGTCATTTGGATGAGGTTATGGTGCCTATGATCTAGTTAGTTGCACAATGCGCGGAGGGTGTGCAGTTTAATTGGTTGTAGTACTTATGCAGTGAGTTTCTGGCCAATTGTCATGAATTCCAAGATGAGAGCAAGCCCTTCCACTACACGTGGCTACTACTCTCCATCGTGCTAGTTGCATGGGAGCTATAGGAGGACAAACAGATTCCTCCATTGAAGGAAGGATTGTCGGAGGCCGCGCAGTTCGCCTCCATCTGGGCCACGGAGGACCCCGCACAGGTCACAAAATCGAATATTTTTTGGGTGTTGATGGAAGTGGGTTTTCACATGGCCATCAACCAGTGACCAAGGTTGTCCCCAACCTTGTATGAGAAGTTGTTTACATGTGCTGAGTTCAAAGCAGACTTCCACTACATTTACATTCAAGTGCGGAAGGAGCTACAACAAAAGTGGTTGGACTTTCTGTATTTGGTCACCGATGATGTTATATAGGAGGTGATCAAGTGTTGGCTGACAGATTGGAATGCCCTGTCTGACATAGATGCAGGTACCAGCAGAGGCACAAGGAGCTTAGCTGAGAAGAAATAAAAGGATTTAGTCAAACAGGCGGCTCGAAAATTGGCCGCGTAGTGCAAGAAAGAAGCTAAAGAGAAGGCTCGAAGAGAATAGGAGTGCACCGAAAAGGAAAAAGATGAACAAGAACAACGTGACTTCGAGAAAAGTGGGAGGTCCCCTTCGCCCGAAACCAAGGAGGAAGAACAGTCTGCACAGGGAAGTGACAGCGATGAGGGGCAAAGCACCCCATTTTGAATCAAGAAGCGAAGAGAATAGCAGTAGTAGGAGGGCTCTCACAAGAACATGAAGTTGGCTAAGATACATATGGATCCCATCACCCTAACAGAGTGTGATCTCAATGAGATTGATAAAAAGGTGCGAGACACTACAACCAAATTGTTGCAGGAATTCAAGAAACACCACATGCAGTCACTAGGAAATGTTCAGAAGGATCTATGCAAGATGCAGATCCAAACTAGCCGAATACAGGTGGCCGCAGGTTAGGTGAATGCTACCTAGACGAGCCTGGCACTTGGGACAAGTCAGGATACAGAACTAGTAAGGATAGAGGACCTTAGAACAGATACTCTTCTAGAGGGGTCCCCGAGTGCAGAATTGGTCGATGACAAGATCATCATCAGTACCCTTAAGAATAGCGACCAAAATGTTGCAGCACTCCCCAACAAATTTCTTCATGCACTGTAGGCAGGAGTGACATCAGAATTGAGAGCGCGGGAGTAGCGTGCTCTCAGTTTAAGAGGAAAGTACCAGGTGAACAATGAAAAAATGTTCACTGAGAAGATGCAGGCCTTGAGAGTTAAGGATACTATCTAGGTGCAGAGCTCCCAGCTAGCAGACGTGGTTGCAGAGGTGTGCAGAACAGTGCCCAAATTGCACATACCTAAGGACACACAACCAGTGGCCAAGATCTGGAAACTAGTTTCAGGCACCTCTAACGCAAAGGCAAAAGTTGCAGCAGTTCAGTTTGAACTCAACATAAAAACCATGGAACTTCATCTCATGTTGCAGCCTTTGACTCCACCCGAAGTTGGGGAATAGCACAGAGCCGCTATCAAGGAAGGGATGGCCACTATGGATGTCACAATCGTTGACTGTATAGCTTTGTTCAAACAAGGGATAGAGTTGGTAATGACCCTACAGGAAGACCTCAACCTGCAGATGTTGAATACAGAGATCCGTGAGCTCCAACAGCAGTATGATGAAGTGAGGGTGACGACGCGCTCAGTTGCTACAGCACATTGCCTCACCAAGTTGCAGGAGGGGATGCAGCTCCTTGCACAGGTGGAGGCAGCTCAGAAAAATGAAGCAATGCTTAAGGCCAGGTTGGGACCTTCGTTGGACAAAGCCTACCAATTCTCAACCAACATCTAAGAGAAGCTGATGAACTTGCATCTCACACAACAAAATATCAAGTTGGCCGGCGAAATACCAGCTACAAAGCAGCTCGTTGAACAAGTAAAGCAAGTTGTTAAACAGAGTACTACTGAGGTAGAAGTTATGCAGGTGGAACAGGGGGGTCTTCACAGTAAGATCATCGTGCCAGCTGAGTGACTCAAGGGTGGGTCACAACCTTTGGGTTGGGGTCCTGTTGGGATGGGGTCCCCTAGGTCACGTTTTGGGTTAAAAGCCCAAATTTTATTGTAAATTTTGATGAAAATATATAAAGTCTCTGTAAATTATGGATGTGGAGAGCATAGTTAGTTAGGAGTCTATTGTAGTGGCTACAACCACCCTCCAAAATTTTTCCTTAGCCTGTTTTGGAGCCTCCCTACCAACCTTTCACAACACCTTGTCTTGCTTCGTCAAGTACTCAAGCTTCCATGTTTTACTCGCACAAAGGTAGCCTATTGATCACAGTTTGACCTAGTCCCCTCACAGGCTATTCACCCAGCCTTGGTCCAGTTGTAGGTTGAGCAACTTCCACAAGCAAATTGCGCATTTCTAGAGGGAAACCAACCTTCCCTCTAGAAATTGTGCAATTCTCTTTGGTAGCTTGCTAGGCTCTGAGATTGCACAATCCTACCAGGGAACACTCCCAGTAGGAATTGTGCAATTTTCCCCAGCAGGGTTGCTCAATCCAGAATTTGTACAAATTTGGGTAGAATTCAACTACTTTGCCCAGAAATTACGCAAACATCCTGGGCATTCAGCCCAAATCCCAACCAGAAATGCGCATTTTTCCCAAGCAGTTGAGTAACTGCACGCATGAGAAGTCTGGTTGACCAGTTCCACTCAAGACCAAGGAAACTTGACTTGCATGCATGCATGACTTGCTCTTCTCGAAATAGAAAAAGGAAACATGCAAAAGGAATCCCATGATTCAGGGAGTTATTTTTAACAGTCGGGAGTTACATGCAAAGTAGTTTTAGAAACTTCCCTCCACTTGTCACTTTATCATAGATTTGTGGCATGCGCATCATGAGACAAAAATTATTTATTCGACACATCAGAGCTCATTCATTCACATTGATCTTGGAGCTCTGACATCCCATGGCACATCCAGGACTCTTCGACACATCCGACTCAATTACTCACGGGTAAGTGGCCTCAACATGTCTTTTTCAGCATTTCTAACGCTTTTTGTGTCTTCGCTTGTGTGAGTGTTGTTTGCTTGATTTATTTGAATGCCCACTGTCATTTACATGTATACTAGTGTGTCCTAGCTTTGTTTCATTTTTCGTTGATATCTCACTGTTGTCACATGCATGAAACTGTTTTACACAAACATTCACCGAACTGGCGAATCACCTCACCCACATGCATGTTGATCTGTTTGTTGAATCTTTCATTCATGTTTTGCATGCACTATCAATCACTTCTATTATCACTTAGTATCACCATGCATTCACTATCTTATTTTCTTTCAGTTGTTGTTCGCTCGAGTCGGGCCAACCTTGGCCCGGACTCTACCTTCACCTAGTATGCATTGCGCAATCTAGGGAAGTAAGGCTCTGCCTTTCTCCCCAAAAAATGTGCATTTCTGCCCAGAACTAGATTCCAGGACTGTTTTGCAAATTTCTGGAAGGTAGTGACCGCTGGCCCAAGAAATTACGCAATTCAGTCCTTGGGCCTACAGTCCTTCCCAACTGGGATTGCACATTACGCAATCCCAGCAGTGAAAAACCTATCTGGATTACGCATTTTACAGATCCAGCAGCCAGTCCTACCTCCCAGATAACCAAAATTTCGTTTTGCGAAGTTTTACCAGCTAGTCACCCAGCCTTCTAGAAGAATTTGCACAATCTAGCTCATCAGTTTCCTAGGTATGTGCTGTGTCATTCTCCAAATTTTCTTTGTTTTCACTAAAAGATTTCTTTCCGTGAATGTTTATTGTCTCTAGATCTTTCAAGTCTTCATCTATCTCAACGGCTTCCAAGAGAATGGAATCACAAGACACTAATGGAATTGCAGCTGGAGCGACAGTTGAGCAGGTGTCCTCTAGTTTGCCGATCTATGAAGATACAAAGTTTTATCTAGACAAGGACATCAAAATGAAGTGGCAAGAGGTCAATGAAACATTCACATAAAATTTTGGGGAAGACCTTGAAGATTGTGAGGTGTACATGAACGTTCACAAGTTTTAATTGTACCGGATTGCATGCAGATACCCCGCGTTCCCATGCACGGACATGATTCACTGGATCATCTCTCACACTGATCTTGAGACGATGACCTTGAGCAGTGTTAGCGGGATGAAGTTTGTAACCTTCTAGGCACAATATTATGATGAGATGTATCTGATGTCAAAGCCCATGACTGTCATGAGAACTCCATTCAGCTTTCCCAACAACAGAGTTATCTCCATAGACATTCTGAAGGACTAGGTAAAGGATCCAACTTGATTCAGGATGACACCCAACTAGATCTACAAGACAAGATATTGAGGAAGGCATACCAATACTTGGTCATATTCGCATGTTGACTGTATGGGAAAGCAAGCACTGAAATATTTCCACAGAGTTGGGTGATTTCACTGGACCAACTGGCTAGAGAAGGAAAACCATGTAAATTGTCTGGCATGTTGGCTCATCAGCTAAAGGAATATGTCACGAAGGCTCGACAGTCACTCAGAGATATGCATGTAGATATTTACATGTCCACCTACATCCTAGATGAAGTTTGTGCCTGACATGAGTTCCCGAGCTTGGAGTGGGCATGGTCACTGACGGAGACTGTTGTGAACACGTATTTCAAGTTGTTGTCTGAATGCAGCATCAGAGGAGTAATCACACGGATGTCTGGCCATTTTTTCACCCTAGTGTACAAGATTATATTTGAACAGGATCCACCCTACATGTCAAAGGAATCAATGGAGGCATTGATCTGCATTGCAAATTGGTATTCCTCACCATCTGGCACTTTCATCCGAATTTTCAGTGTGGAGAAGCCTTCACATGTTATCCCAAAGTTTGCCTCGGATGTAGTTGTCATGTAGGAAGTGGCATATCACATCTCAGTAGGACTAACAACTAGGCTGCAACAGAAGAAGAAGGCACCTTGTCCCACTCTTCTGTTGCGAATTGGGTTATATGAGATCCAGAGTATCAAGTAAGCAAATGTCGAAGCATAACAAATGAAGAAGTACCTGTTCGACCTCCAAAGCTTCAACCCATATGACCCACATTGCATTCTGAAGGATCACTCCATGAGAGTTCAGTTCAACTGGATCTATGGGGCATTTCATTGGGCCGAGGAGGACTCATGGAGGTATTTCTACAGTTCCTCCAAACCCAATGAACAAGTCGGCTTCATTGTGGAGTGGTTAGTGAAGAAACATCATAGAGAGCACCAACAATAGCAACAGTAGCAGTAGCAACAATAGAGGTAGTAGAGCCAAGCATACCTATGCGCGACAAAGGAGAGAGGAATATTGTCGATCGCATGGAGGAGGAGCAAAGCTACAAGTTTCAAGTAGATCCACTTGTAGAACAAGAAGTTATGGCTATTGAGGCAAAGAGGTAGCAGCGCGACAAGAAAATCACGTGAAGGAAGAGGGATAAGTAGAGAATGGAAGATGAAAAGAAGGAGTTTCATGAGCTGAGGGAAAAACTCCAAAAATACCAAGATTGCACAAACAGGAGAAGGAAGTGCAGTAGCAGCAGATATAGCAGGGGGTGCAACATGTGCAAATAGATGAAGCAGCGCCCATACAAGTAGTTGATTCACCTAAACAGCTAGCATCAGGTGAACAGGGTGAACCATCACAGGAACAAGACTTCACTCATGAGATAGAACAAGCACTTCAATAGTTGAATGCAGACATGGAGCAGCAGGAGTTGGAACAAGACACTGACCTCATGCCTCACCACAAAGAGGTTGACTCACCCACTTCAATGCATCCGAATGATGAGCAGGTCTCAAATGACCAAGGAGGCACTATGATCCTTGGTGGTCAACTAGAGGGAGAGATGCATAACATCTCTTTTGATGAATCTCATCACAAAGTTGTGCAGTCTCGCAGCTTACCAACTCTGTAGGATCAAACATATCCTGTGCAAGTTTAGGAACGCATGATCGTGATTGATGTGCACAAGCATCAAGCTTCCTTGGCTGATGCAACCAGAGTGTATTCCAAAGCTACTAGCTCAAGTGTTCATTTTCTTATATCTTAGAATGAGAGAATGGCGAAGGAACTACATGTGGCTAAGCAAGGAGGAGACTTGGTGATAATGTCTGCCTAATATGAACTAAAGAAGGCAATACTAGATGAAGTATTGTCCCTTGACACAGTCATGCGAGCATTGTACTCCAAGTTTGGTATTGTGCACAAGGCATCTCAACGGATGGCAACAGTGATGTGATAGAAGAGCATGCATCTTGACGAACATACATGTTGTTTTTTATGACATGCAAGCATGGATGATGAAGTACAAGGTAGCCCCGCTTCACTTGCCAAAGATGATGAGGCCAAATGTGCTTGTGCTGAAAGCATGCATCTGGATTTAGATACGTAACTATGAGGACCTCCCGCAACTCATCACTATCATACAGGCTTCCCATGCATGAGTATTCAAGAGCATGGTGTGCACACATGTGATCCCATCACTTGGGACTTTCACCCAGGCGAAGACCAAGCAACAGGTCCAACTAGAGCTTGACTCGTACTTCGACGAGTTGATGCGCATCGCCACTAGCCCAGACTTTCCTATCAGTGTAGACATCATGCAAAAGTATGTCACTGGTCTGGCCACATTGAAGATAATGATGTGCATGCTTTCAAATGAGTTGGACAGAGGAGCCCGAGCAGTGTACTTGGATTCTATGGAGGCAAGGTTCAGGTTTCAGAAAGATGTAACAACAGAACGCACGAACACTATCAAAGACTACAGATCTTGGCATCAATATGTTACTGTTGATCAGCATGAGGATGTCGAGCAGTTGGACTTCTATATTTGTGTAAGTTAGAGTGATGTCTATTTTGGCTTGCTCAAGCCATTATTCACATGGGTACATGTACATTATAATGTTGAGTCATGTCAAGTGTAAGTCAAGTATCAATAGTGGATGTAACAATCATAGAGTAGGTGAAGAGTCATGAGGGTAGTTGAATGGTCACAAAGGGGAATGTCAAGGGTCACCCCACCCTTTGCTATAAATAGTCCCTCATAACTCATTGTATAGGCTTCTGGTCAGCCAAGCTTCTGATAAGAATATCTTGGAAAGATCTTGGACAATATTATAATGTCCCTTGGCTTCTCCACTGCACGGAGCTAGTTCATATCTTTGGAGGAGCAGGCGGATGTGGCTGTAACGTTCCACTATTGCGGCTAGCAGGTTTACATGGATGTATTGTATGATTGGAACTTACATTTATTTATATAATAAGAGCCAACACATTTTCATGCATATCTTGTTATTGTAGTTGGGTTGTTCCAATTTCTTAGAAATGTATGTTGTTTAACTTACGTAGTTGTGTATGAACTGCTTTGTATGCAATTATATGAATCTTGTTGCAGGTGTGTTGTTGGTTTAACCATCAATTTGGATTTTTGGCTCACCTACTTTCTATCTTATGATGCATCTTCACTTGTTTGTTCCCTTCCAACTTGAGTACTGTTATAGGTTTCCAAGGGGTACACTCATCTCACCCCCCATGAGTTAGAACCTCTCATACACCTTCCTTGACTCACTGCAGCAGTCACACCCTTGCTACTGATAGAGTTATCTTAATTGCCTCTATGTGACATCGTTGTCAAGGCATTACCATACGACCCACTGCTCGGACACCTACACCAAATTCTTTGAGGTCTAATCGGGACTTCTTTCTATGGAGATCCCCTTGACATGCTGGTGGGTCTAGCACCATCCACATTTCTGACACTAGAAGGAGGGCCTAATGACAAGCTGTGTCCTCTCATCCAATTTTGAACCTTTGCATACCTTTCATGGTTTCTTGCACTCTTTCCCCCCCCGTGATGTTTTTTGAATTGTGAAGATGTCTCCATTTCAGGGGATTTTTTCGATCTCTTGTCCACTTTCATGTATGATGGTGAAGACGAAGTGGCCTGGCTTGAATACTTACATGACTTTCTTTCCATGCTTCATGCGGAAGAGGGGTGTTCTGATGAGTAGGCCATCTTGTTGCTTGCTGACACAATTCGCGAATCTCCACATCGTTGGTTGCTTAGCCTACTGGCTGACACCATGCACTCACTTGCGCACTTCTCTGTGATCTCATTGAAGACATGTTCTATCATTTTGATCCAAACCATCTTGATCGGAAACATTTACAACAACTGCTCTGCATGAATCGGTTATTGATTTTTGGCAAAGCTTCTGTGACTTGTAGTTTCAAGCTCCGAGGAGGCAGATGAAATTTTCTTATCTTTGGGACCGGTTTGAATATTGTCTTAAGAAATTTGCCCGTCGCAAGAGAAAGATTGAGATCAAGCCTCGCTTAACATTCTTCACTGATGGTTCTATGCAATCTCATGTGGATGCAGGCACTGTCTCAGCTGACTGTCCGCCTCCCTCTCATTCAATAGCTCCACCACTACCCAATGATGTTGAGGATCATTCTCACACACATGTTCAGCTTTCATATTCTTTGTTGGCTTGAGGGGGCTTGACTGAGTTTCAGCATTAATTAGCCAAACAAATCCATACATTACTGGCCCTTTCGGCATCAGCCCATAGAGTGTGGACCGAAGTCTCACCTGAAGAAATATGGGGGGATGATGGAACCAAGTTTCCACACCCTTGAGATGGTTGTGATGTCGTTTGATCTCTTCAATCCATGCCTTCATGCAGGTGATATCGCTTTAGGGCTCGTAAAACAAACCCTTTATTTCGGCCTTCAATACATTCGTGAAAGTATACGATCAACCTTTGTGCGGCCCTAACCTAGGGCTCAGGTACTTTCATGCTACTATGGTAGTGTGTCATACAGATTCCTCAATTATCCTAAGTGTTTTTCGTATCTTGTCAAATAATTAAAGTTATCACTGCGTAAGAAGATATTCATGATTGTATTCAATTATTCAATGTAATTGCATTCATTCACGCACCATATAAAAGGAACTTCATACAAAAATATCCAAACCTGTCAACAGAATAGATACACAGAAATTGTAGAATAACTCCTTTTATTAATATCTTCCAAGTATTACAGACTATGTTCACCCTGTGCACATAGCTGCAGGGGTCCGCGCACTCAATTGTAGACTTCTAACCTAGGCCTCTGCGTACTCAGCTACAGAGCCTCTACCTACGCTACAACCCAAGACTTAGACTTCTTGCTCTAAAGCTATGACTCTCTTACATGTTTGATTGATTCATCTCCATCCCTAACTACTTACAGGTTAGCTCTTTTTATACAATCCCATGGTCCACGGACCATGGGTAGATCTCTTACATCCGACTTTACTCTACAAGACTAAGGGTGGACTACCCTTTGAGACACATAATAACCTCACACTCCACAACCAAAAAATGCGGAGTTTTTACAATAATATTACAAAAATTAACTGAAACATGGGCTTTTAGCCCCAAAACATCCCTTGGGAGATCCTGCTCCCAACAGGCCCACAATACAAACATCATGACTCACCCTCAAGTCACTCGGCAGGCGCAGAGATATTTATGTGAAGCCTGTCTAGCTCCACCATTATGACCGCAACTTTGGTTGTGCACTAAGTTGTTGCCTGCTTCGCATCTTCGACTATATTCTCAATTACTGCCCTTGCAAAGTAAGCTTGAAGTTGTTGTTGTGTGGCTTGCAGAGTCACAAGCTTTCCTTCAATGTTTCCTGTAACTTCATAAGATTCCTCTAGCCAGGGCTTGAGTCGCACCTTCAGCATTGCTTCCTTGTGCAGATATGTGTCCACCTGTTCCTTTAGTTGCTTGGCTTCCTGCAGCTTGGCTAACCTCTAAGTCAACGTGACAGTTTGCGTTGTGCCCTAAACTTCATCATAGCACTGTTGGAGTTATCGTGCTTCTGTCTCGAGCCTTTGGATGTTTGGGTCCTCCTGCAAGCTGGTCAGGACCTCAAGCGATTGTTCAAAAAACTGGGTGCAATCTACTACTGTGTTCTCCACTGCCATGACTAATTCTGTGATAGCGACCACCCACTGTTCCTTTACCTATGGTGGTCTCGAATGCTAAGCTCTTAGCTGAATCTCTGTAATCTGCAAGCTCAGCTCCAACTAAACCCGTGCCATTTCTGTCTGAGTGTCATGCAGCCATATGGCCAATTTACGAATGCGGACTTCGGCTGGCTCCTCCTCCAAAGTAGCCAATTTTAGGACCATTTTATAGGCCTTCTCCATGAACTTTATGATCTTCTTATTTTGGCTGGTCACCTCGGCCTCAACGGCGATGGTAGCATCCCTCTGTAAATCCATCTTCTAATTGTTTATTCTCTACTCGCTGATCATTTGAAGGGTGTGGTGCTCGTGGGCCCTTAGCTCTACAATTACTCCATCCTGCAAGGAGTGGAGTGCTGCTAGGTTCAATCTTACTTCCTTCAAGTCGCTGACAGTGGGCTTGTCAGCCTCATTTTTTATTGTCAGTGCTCCATCCAACAACACTAACGCAATGGAAGCCTTCGCGTGCAGCATATCAGCAACCTCTAATGTGCTGATAGCTAAGCTGGTAGACACCATACCAACTTGCGATGCGTAGGCCTGTAACTCCTGCAATCTACTTTGGATCGCCCCTAGGACGATCTGCTGTTGCTTTTCAAATTGATGTAGTGCCTCCGTGGTGACATCTCTGATCGTGTCACCAACGTCGTATAAGTCTCCCTCCATTAGTGTGATGGGGTCCAGCGATGTCTTGGTAACCTTGGACTTCTTTCTAGACCCTCCCTTTTCTGGCTCTCTCGAACGCTTAATATGGCCAGACATCTCCTAGAGGTCTGGGTTGTGTTGCTCTATTTCCTCTTCTATAGTTTCAGGTGAAGGCAACCGAATGCCTTTTTCAGGGCCTTGCTTTGTGCCTCCTGTTTTTTTTCCTACCTCATTTCCTGTCTACTCTACCTTGGCCTTCTCAGTGGCCTCCTTATTCCTCTTCTCGACCAGCTACACCATCTTCAGTTTGGCCTCATCCTTCTTCTTTTGTGTGGCATACTTTCTTCCAGCCACCGCCAATTCCATGGACATGTGCCACTCCACTGGCCATTTATACAATACCACATTGATGGCATCATCTGTGGCTAGGTACAGAAAATCATACCACTTCTTTGCAGGGTCCTTCCACGCCCTGATTGAGATCTGATGGAAATAAGCTTTGAATTTGGCATAGCTCTACAGGTTAGCATATACCGTGGGTGACAAGTGCGGCTTGTAGTTGATAGCCATCCTGATATTCATTTCCATTAGGATCTAGAATATTTTACTATCCCTCATGTGCTTTGTGTCCTTGGTCACCCACAACAAAGCATACTTCGCTACCTTGGGAAGGTCCAGTGTGACCAAGGGGAATTGGCTTTCTTCTGGTAGCTCCCACGCTACAAGAGAAATCAATAGCAAGAGCCACTTGTAATGGAACATTTTTCTCTACTCTTGCACTTCGTGGCAGTTTGCCACAAACTCTCTATGAAGGTAGTCCAATGAGTTAAACTAGACTCCTTCTGCACAATGCTGTGTGAGCGCAACGACAGGCACCGGCACCTCGTCAGTGCGACACTTCCGCATGACCTTCCCTGCAAGGATCTCCATTGCCACCTTTACAGTGGGGTCACAGATGCTAGAGATTGTGTACCCGCATGACTTCTTCACAAACTTGAACTTTTCTTTCATTGATTCGGCAAGCGCCGGCTCACCACCCTTGCTGCTAAAGATCATAGCTGGATTTTTACATGTATATGGTAGGTGCATTATGCAATGAATCAACATATGTATGATTGGTATCGGCTCCTCTAGCCACAGAAAACCATCATGCACTAAGTACAGCAGCTGCTTGATTATTAGAACTGTCGCAGGGGTGTGGTTATAGTGTGACACCTAGAGAAAGTTGAGTAATCCTACCTTCTCTACTCCTCTGAGCCACTTCTATGGCTCCAGTGCAGTCATCCCCATAGTTGTGTCAATGATGTGATGCATCAATTGTTTGGTCGCCAGGTGCAAGAACTTCTCATGGTACACAAAGTCCTAGTCTTCGTGCTTCAAAATCGGCACTCGTGCCAAACACGGACCGTCAAAAGTGATCTCATCTGGTAGCATGGGGTTGCCAGGGGAGTCTTTCTTTCATCAATGTCCTTTGGGACCTTGGACTTAGGCTTACATGGAGGGACATACTCTCGCAACCGTGTAATAGGGTCAACCCTAGGCTTCAACCTCCTCCATTTCCATTCCCACATCTTCATCGTCCATGGGGATGTCTTCGATATCATCCTCTTTGGCCTCTAGGTTTATAGCCTTGCCTTTCTCCAGGGTAGCGGGCTTTGTTATGTTTCGTCTCGGTGACGCGCACACTGGGATGGAAGGATTCTTGCCCTTCTTATCTTTCATGGTCTCCTTGGTTGGGGTTGGCTTTGGTCTTGACGTTCTCGAAGATTTAGGGACCTCCACCAGTACTTTGACTACTTCAAGGGCAGCTTCTTCAGCCTATTTCTCCATCTCGTGTGCCGACTCTTCTACCACTTGCTGTGTATTGATAACTTCTACGGGTGATGACATAACACTCTATATCAGTACTCGTAACGTCTGAGGCATGTTCACAAATGCAGGATTCTATTTGAGAGCTTCGAAAAACTCTAGGTCCATAGGCATCTGAGAGCTCAACAACTGAATACTAAAAATGGCAAGTGTTTCTTGCTCCACATCCAGTTGTTATAGGGCAATTTGAATTCAAATCCAACTATTCCCCCCGAAATTGGTTCATTAATGCTGGATTGGCGGTGGATTTTCAAGGATCTATGCCATAAATTTTGTCTTAACTATCGGTCACCCGCTCCATTTGGCCTCACTTCTACCATTTTTTTATGAATAGTGACTTTAACGGTCACTTTCCAGCTGACCTGCACGATTTCTCCCTAGGTAGCTGCCAGGAGTGCTAAGATTATGCTACTTTCATTTAGTCACATGGCCGGACCATTGGTGCATGGCTTTAAGTGACTGCCATTCACCTTTCCTAGGAAGAGTTCTCCATTTAACGTGACCAACTGTATCGTTCCTCCGTTGGTAATCTCCTTAATAACATAAGGCCCTAACTAGTGCATCCTAAATTTTTTAGGGAATTTATCAAACTTACTGTCATACAACAAAACCAGATCATTTACCTTAAATGTGTGTAGCTTAATGTGTCGATCATGCCATGCATTTTCACGTTGCTTTTGGACCTGTTAATGGAACCCAACCAAAAGTCTTTCATCTTCGAGCTCATCCAGCTTCACAAACCTCTCTTATAGGGCTCTGCGCTCCACCATACCTGTCAGTGTTGCTGTGCGCAAACCAGGCATGATGTATTCCATAGGCATTACGGCTTCCACCGCATATACAAGCCTAAAAGGGGTTTTTCCTGTCAACTTCTTGCATGTCGTTCGATAAGCCCACGGTACTGCAAGTATGCATAGTTCCCAATCACTTTGTTTAGCATTGTAAACCTTTGTTAGTGCATTTTCAAGCACTTTGTTGAATGCCTCCATTGTCTCGTTATCTTGTGGGTGATAAGGTGTGCTCTTCTGGTGATATACCTGAAATTTCTCCATTAGTGCATTGATCGTCTCATTCAGGAAGTGTGTACCATGATCACTCATCAAGATCCATGAACATCCAGATCGCATCAGTACATACTCAAATAACAACTTCGCGGCCGTCCCGCCCATGCAAACCTTCACCAGTTGTGCTTCTACCCAACGAGTCAAATACTCTATCACAGTGATAATGTACCTCGCCCTATCTTCCCTTATGGTTGAATGGGTCCTACAAAATCTATTCCCCACTTCTTGAAAGGTTGCAATGTCATTTGTGGATTCAAAGGCATTTCATCCCTCCGTGATGGCCTGCCTGTTCTTTGGCATACATCAGATGCCTTGCAATATGCTTTTGAATCCTGATGAAGGGTTGGCCACCACAACCCTGTGCGTAGAATCTTCTTTATGGTTGCTCTCCTGCATAATGTCCTCCCACGACGCCTCCATGAGCATCTGCGAGGATGCCGCTTCGTTCAAACTCAAGTACATACCATCCTAATATCTCATCAGTCCCCATCTTGTATAGATTCCCAACAATGACAGAGAAATTTGTCGCACGCACCACTAATTCCTTCTTTTGCTGGATAGAGTATCCTTCTGGTGCAGTTCCTATTCTTATGAAGTGTATTATATCCTCAAAATGACCATCCACGACACACTACAAATAGCTGCACGTCAGGCAATCCTTCTTCAAGTTAGTAGGTTCCTCCACTGTTTCGATGTGCGATAGATGATCTGGTCCCACATCAATTGTCCAAGCTTCACAACAACTTAAAAATCGTACTCTTGGAAGAATAAGAGCCATCTGCAGATTTTCCCCCCAACACAGGCTTATTGACCAAGTACTTCATCGTGGAGTGATCTGTATACATCTTAAAATGGCCTCCTAGCAAGTAGTGTTGGTACTTCTGGAGTGCATACACCATGGCTAGACCCTCGCGTTCTGTGGTAGAATAGTTCTTCTCTGCCTTGGATAATTGGTAGCTTACGAACGTGATAGGATGGTCCATGCCTTCTCCACCATCCTATGTTAGTACTACCCCTAGCGCTATAAATGATGCATCGACATGTACATGAAACTCTTTCTTCCAGTCCAGGAAGACTAGAATCAGCATGGTAACCATCTTTTCTTTCAATATATCAAAGGTTTTCTTACAGTCATCGTTCCAGCAGAATGTGACATCCTTCTTCAACAAATTTTCCATTTCCGCAGTGATCTAAGCATAGCCTTTGATAAACTTTTTGTAATATCCTGTATGTCCCAGAGTAGCATGTGGTTGTTTCACACTCCTCTGTGCTTCAAAGATTAGTATCACCATGACCTTCACGAGGTCTACCATCAGTCCTTGTCTACAAACCACATGCCCCAATAGGTTCCCAAAAGGTACGCAAAACAAACACTTCTTGAGATTCAATGCGATCCGGTATCTTTGCCAGGTGTCCAACATCAGGCGCAAGCTTTCTACATGGCACTTAACTAGCCCAAATATAGTCCAGTCATCAAAATATACCTCCAGGAACTTATGATTAAATTCCTTGAATGCCACAACAACCACGCGCGAAAAGATGGTAGGCGCATTCTTCAATCCAAACGACATTACAGTATATTGAAAACAACTCCACTCAGTCCTGAAGGTTGCCTTTCTCCTATCCTCCGGCACGATTTTGATTTGCTGGTACCCAAATAACCCATCAGTGAAGGAATATACTTCCTGGCCACCTACATTATCCAACACTTCTTTCATGAACAAAGTCGGGAAAAGATCATGCACATAAGCATCATTTAGTTTTTTTGAGATCCACGCATATCCTTATATCATCCTTCTTCTTTTTCTTTTGCACCACCATAGGGCTTACCCAATCAGATTCTTCCACAAGCTCAATGATGCCTGCTGCTAGCATTTTTTCTAGCTCTAAGCAGACCTTATCCTTGTATTTCGGATTGAGGTAGTAAGGTCTCTGCTTAACTGGCTTCGCGTTGGGTTTTAACGTGATCTTCATCACTCTTAAGTCTCCTATTATTCCTTTCAGATTCGTAGACTTGGCAGGGAATAAGTCCTAGTATTTGCGAAGCAATTTAGAAACCTTATCCATCGTCACGTCATCCCAGTAGTATCCAATCTTTGTGAATTTGGGTTTTTCCTCCATACCAATGTTCACTTGTTTTGTTTTCACTGGCGCAGTTATATTAGGGTTCTCAATTTGTGGTCCTTGAACCTTGCGATGGCCTTCTATTTCTCGAATGTTAATCTTCCATGGATCCTCATCCTCATCTTTAGCACTTACATTATAAAATTCAAGCACGTGACTCAGCTGAGTAGCTCATTCAGGCTGAATTAGGTCTAAAGGATCCTACGGTATCCAAAATATGGTTTCTTTCAACTCTTGTAGCGCTTCATCAATACTGTTAAACCCATCCTCAAAATTGAATGTCATCATGAAGCCTTCGCGTAGGATATCCCAGTCACCTATCCCATGGTGGAACTTTGTTTCTATATACCAATTCATTGGGATAACATCCAGGGTATGACAGAACAAGTGCACCCACTCAAGTTGGGGTTTTTCTTCATAAGCCTGCATCCATTTGGCCAGATGCACGTGCGAATCATTTTACCCATCATACTTGTCTATTAGTCACATCTTAGGCTTCCTGAATCATGTTCTCATCATCCTCCTACATTCACGCCAATCATCAAAGCTTCCCTTGTGTGTACCCCACCATATTGTGGGCGTAGTGTGCAATGCCCAGTCCAAGGCCCGGAAGTGCTTCTTTTCTGGTACCTCCCTTTCAAATGCATCCAAAAATATATCTACCCCATTTAGACCATCATAAATAGGTAGATTTCTTTCCTCTTACGACACACAGCACAACAACCAGGTCATCATGTTGAAATTTAGCATAGTTACTTCATGTAACCAATTCTACCAGTGTTCTATTTCTTCGTCCGAGTCCGAAGTGCAGGAACTCTCGCGATCCCATGTAATTCATCGATCTGTTGTGGGATTCACCCAGTCTTGGTCTCGCACTGTTATCTTATAGATGTATTCCATATCATCACCACTCTCATAATCGTGGACTGGTTCGATATAGCACGATCTTTCAGTAGGATCTAGGGGTATTATTATGCGCATTGATTTCTTATTATTATGCGCATTGATTTCTTCTCAAAGATCATCTTTCACTTCTTTAGATTTATTACCCTGTTCATATTAGTAGCCCAGTCAATTCCCAGAAGTATATGGTATGTATTTCTGTCATCCACTATCTCTATTACTTCAAAATCTGTTAGTGTGCTCACTCCCTAAATATACACGGTCACCCCCTACAGCCACCCCATGGGGATGATTTTCTGCTGGTTCACCATCCTTAGCTGAATTGAAGACCATTGCAGCATAGGTCTCCCCATTCACTCCCAAGTTTACTTTAGTATGAAATTCGCATTTGACCCTAGGTCTAAAATGGCTTGATCCATTTCATACTCTCCTATTTGTGTGGTTAGTCTCATCTCCCATCTTGTCCTTGTTTTATTCTTGCCAATCCTTCGTACTATGCACGACTCACTTGGTGTGGTTCTGGTACATCTATTGGTGAGTTCTTGTAACCCCTTCACAGCCTTACTATCACAAAATAACTTCATACATGTTTCCAGGAAAGTTGTGAGCATTGAAGGGTCCATCTCCAACTCTGGCTTATCCTTTCTTCCTA
>APFE030460194.1:45284-68508 GCA_000404065.3 Pinus taeda
ACAAAGAAATTATCCAGGATTTGAAGACCCATTTGTCCTCCAAATTCGACATGAAAGATCTTGGTGCTGCAAATTATATTTTGGGCATGGAAATTAAAAGAGATCGGACAGAGAGGAAGCTCTGGTTAAACAAGAGGAAGTATTTCGAGACAATATTGCAGAGGTTTAATATGTAGAATAGTAAACCGGTGAAGGTTCATATTCCTGTAGGTGTAAAGTTATCTGTTGAACAGTGTCCCAAGACACAAGAAGAGGAAGAGGACATCTTCCATGTTCCATATGCAAGTGCATTCGGTAGCCTGATGTATGCGATGGTCTATACTAGACCAAACATTACACATGCAATGGGAGTATTGAACACGTTTATGTAAAAACCAAGGAAGGAGCACTGGATAGTAGTGAAGTGGGTTTTTAGGTATTTGCGTGGCACTAGTGATTATGGTTTGTGCTACAAAGGAAGACTAGGATTGGAAATAGTGTTGGATATTCATGGCTTTGTTGATGCAGACTGGGCGGGAGATCTGGATCAGAGAAGATCTACAAGTGGGTATGTGTTTAACCTATTTGGAGGTGTAGTCAGTTGGATGAGTAAGAAACAGTCTTTAGTGGCATTATCAACTACAGAGGCAGAATACATGGCAACCACTCATGTAATCAAGGAATTAGTTTGGTTGTAGAGATTGTGTTCAAGTATGGGGTTAGTACAGGGAGCTATAAGGATAGACTGTGACAGCCAAAGTGAAATTTTCTTTGCAAAGAACCCTGCATATCATTCAAAGACAAAGCATATTGATGTTCAGTATCGCATTGTGAGGGATATGATAGAGGACAAAAGGTGTTGTTGGTAAAGGTGGACACTTTGAAAAATACTGCAGATGCATTGACAAAATCTGTGAGCTCTGAGAAGTTCTCTTGGTGTAGAGAAATAAAGGGCATTGCAAGTCTGGATAAATGACTAAGCTCTCTTGTGGCCCCCTATGGAAAGAAAACAACAAGTGGGATAATGTTGGGTTGTGTTATATTTTTTCCAAAACTAGCCCACATAGTTAACCAGGGGATTAGAAGGGGGACAGAGCCCCCCCTTCGTTGCACCGATTGCATAATGGAGGGAGTCATAAGGGGTTTGAGGGGTGCAGGTAACCTCACTCTATGGGGTTCAGGGAAGCGCCCCGGAAAATTTTGTTTTTGGACCCTATATTAGGTTGGGAAGACCTACCTATAGTTTTGTGCATGATTTTTCACACATGGTTTTGGACGTGATGGTTTTCGGTCCATGGTTTTGGACGTGATGGTTTTCGATCCATGGTATTGGATGCTTCGGCATGTATAAATATGTATTGTAACATTGAAAGGAATATAATGAAAAATCAAGTTGGTAATCCCAGTTTTGGGATCCGGGGGAAAATCTTTGTGTACATTTGTTTTACGTGTTATGCTCTCGCATTGTTTATTTTCTGTGTTTTAGAATTCGTATAAAGGTAAGTTATGTACGGAGTTAAAACTTACAAATCAAGCCAGTGTGAAACCAAGATGAGCTGAGAGCTAAACAATACTTCCAGAGATGTTAGATTTGCTTTTCACTAACAAGGTCCATTCAGAGAGATGGAGTTCTACCAGTGTGTCGCCAAGTGTTATTGTGGCTACAACCACCCTCCAAAATTTTTCCTTAGCCTATTTTGGAGTCTACCTACCAAACTTTCACAGCACCTTGTCTTGCTCAATCAAGTACTCAAGCTTTAGTGTTTTACTTGAACAAAGGCAACCTATCAATCATAGTTTGATCTATTCCCCTCATAGGTTGTTCACCTGGACTTGGCCCAACTATAGGCTAAGCAGATTCCCCAAGAAAATTGCACATTTATGGAGGGAAACCATCCTTCGCTCAAGAAATTATGCAATCCTATCTGGTAGCCTGATAGGCTCCTAGATTATGCAATCCTACCAGTCAACACTCCTAGCAGGGATTGTGCATTTCGCAATCCCAATAGCTAGTAGCCTATCTACATTGCACATTTTGCAGATCCAGGAGCTAGTCCTACCTCCCAGATAGCCCAGGCTTCCTTTTGTGTAGTTCTGGTAGCCAGTCACCCAGCATCCCAGAAGAAATTGCACAATCTGGCTCATCAGTGTCCTAGGTATGTGCTGTGTCATTCCTCGAATTTGCTTTGTTTTCGCTGACAGATTTATTTCCATGCATGTTGCTTGTCTCTAGATATTTCTGGAGTTCACTGATCTCAATGGCTTCTAAGAGTCAAAAAGGGTTTCTACCCTTGGTCATGTAACGCTAAGTCATTTTTAGAGATCTACCCATGGTTCGCAGACCATGGGATTGTATAAATAGGTGTGTCTTAGAGAGTCTAAGGGAGATCTATGTCTTTGTCTATGGGTATGACAAAGGGAGTCTAGAGAAGTAAGTCTTAGAGGAGGGAAAGACTCTGAAAATAAGTGTGTAGAGGCCTAGAGTAATGTCCATAGCTGAGTGCATGGACCCCTGCAGCTATGTGCGAGGGGAAGTTTTGAATCTGTAACCTTATACTGAAGATCAATATAGAAGTCTCTTGCAGAAATTCCTGTGTTTTATCTCTTTACATCTGTTATTTATGTTTGCGATATGTGTTGTGATGAAATAGTGCATTAATGAATTATTGATTTATTAGTGCACGACCTTACTGGATATGGCTTATTAACTAAACTGCAATTAATGTTAAATAATTACGCGAAGATCATACTACATTCTGTTATGTTTATTGAGCACTTAGGTAGATTTGAATAGATCCATATCAAAGGATAATTTATGGTACATTAAGTAGATAGTTCACCTATTTAGGGTCTGCGAAAGCCAATTGTAGACCTTCACGGAGGTCTGGGGGCTGCTCAAAGAAATTTATAGTGATAAACCCTAAGGGCTTGTAGATCTATGTGTAGGCAAATCTAGGGCATAAAAAAACATCACACTAATCTCTATATGCAGAAGAATGGTTCCAGCATCCTCCCATCCTACTTCGGGTGACACTTCGGTCTGTGCTACGCGGGTTGATGCAGAAAGGGACAGTAGTGTAGAGTTTTGTTTGGCGCAATTAAATCTGATCCTAGGTCAGGAACCACTAAGCCAACAGCTCCCCCTATTGGAAGACCAGATGTTCCTCTCTACCTTCAACAACTTTTTCTAGACCTTCAAAGGTGGCAAGAACTGCTTCTTCTACTGATGATACAACAACCCCTATGGGAGTGGCTTTTGGCTTCCTTAATGCGTATGGGAGATGTTGTGTGCCTGGTGTTATGCTCCTATACTAATAGGTGTCATATTTCATGATTGACTTGATGAGCTCTGTAATATGTTCATACATTTTCTTGTTGCAAAGGTTTTCCATATTTTCAAAAAATCAAAAAATTTTAAAAATGTAAAGAGTGTATACCCTAAAAGAAAAATCAAAGGGTAAAAAGAAATAAAGATGGTCAAAAAAAATGAGAAAAATGAACCCCAAACAAAAATAGACTAGGAAAGTGTGCAAGTCTAAATGCCACTACTTTTTCATTTTCTATAATAAACAATTGTGTGTAGCTTGTTACTTATGCCACAATACATGAAGAGTCAAACTGATTAAACTTGGCTCATTCATTTTTCAATTTCATGCTGTAGAAGTAGAGAATAAATAACTGACCAAACAGTGTAATCTTGAAAGATAAGTAGATAGGTAGAGTAAATAAAAAGGAGCTCAACAGTGTAATCTGAGCCCTTGGATGTAATAAGTGTAGACTTAGGTAGGCTTGCCATGTAAAAGAAAAGGAAGATTTGATAAGGGTTTTCAAGTCTAAGTGCACCCAAATAAAGAAGGAAAAAATGCTAGGTTAAAGTAGGCAGGGTAGGTAGATGATGTTGCAGGAATAATACTTGTGATGGATAATGTCTCTAAATGTGTTAATTTTTTACTTTTATCACAAGTGCAACGTAGACATTACACTTGATGCAGTTCAAGCAAGACAAGATCAAATAGCTAACTTCCATTCACATTTTTACCTAAATATTTCACTAATTCCCCCTAAAGTCTTAAGGTCTTTGAAAATTAAAGGGGCTCAAAGCATTTCTCTGACTTTTGGAGGGACCACACCCTCGGCCCAACAATTTAAAAAAGCCTAAGTACTTAGAATCATCCATAAACCATTCATTTGACTTTATAAACTCATTTCTAAGTAAAAATACTACTTTACTTAGGAAAATACACAATATCACCTAGAAAACCCCTTTGTCCACTTTAAGCCTAAGTTTAAATGTATAACTGAAATATTTTAACTTAGCGCTTTCATTTCATTTATCATATATGAAAACCTCTAACTTATATTATATATAAATCCCGCCCTATTTTAGCCTTTCCCATATTATTTAATTATACATAAATCCCCAAATTTTTATATACCCAGCCCCAGTTAATTATAACCATAAACACCATAAAAAGGGATTAATGGATTTATCTGAAATTCATTAATAACCTGGTCTTCCCGCTCCGCAAAAATAGGATTAATTAACCCCTAAGGTTAATTAAGAACCTCCCCGCCATTCACGATTGCCCTGATATGATTTATTAACCTGTTAATTACATTGGGCCTGCTGCAATTAAAGTCCCGCCGTACCCCACTCCCCGTCTGTCATCCGATCACTCCCCCTCCATCCAACAATCATCGCTGATATCGCTACCCCCTTGGTGACCTCGCTTTAACGCCCGATCACCAGGCGGTTTTCCCTCTGTACTCCCACCACGCATCAAGCAGTCTATGTGATTGCTAGCCCCCGCCGAATATCGCTTAACTCCAAAAGCGATGCGATCCCATACCACTTACTGCCCTTCATATGCAACAAAACATCATTTCCCCGCCTACGTCAATTGCCCGATAAACCAAAAAATCTCTTCAACCTTGATTTTGTTAAATAAAATGAACAAAATGTCATTTTCATTGTTATATGCTGCGACCCATGCTCCCATGCAAAACAACGTCCAAGTCAACTGTTTGAGCTTTCAAACCGCCACCTGACCAAGAAACTTGTAGCAACTTAGCCCGTGACCAATTATCCAACCTGCCATTGTACTGTTCACTTCCTTGATACAGGTATTTATCCAATTTTCACTGAAACCCTGTAATTTTTCGTTTTCTACTGAGAATTCTAAAAGCAAGGGCCAAATTCAGTTCTAGTCCAGTCTTTGTTTGCCATAAAGAGTTCCCAAACCTGCTGTTTGGCCTATTTTCTCAAAGAAAAAACCAAATTCCGTTTTTGAATCCACAAGAACCAAAAATGGAAACCCCCATTGTTTTGAATGTCACACCAATCAATGCCCTTCATAAAGACCAAGATTATCTGCCTCTTGCAGATAAATATTTCCAAATAAAGGACATAACCACTGACCAGAATCACCTGAAAGCCTTTTGCCAAACCAGAAACAACTATTTGAATGGCTCAGACATCCTAGGACTGTGGGAATCCAACCTTCCTAGGTACTTTCTTCCCTCATTCCACGTTTTTCCAGATATAATTCATCAGTGTTGTGCCACTTATGATCTTAACTTAAGCGCTGTTATGTCCCCAAGCCAAACAGTCTTATTCCCCATAACAGCTGCATCTATCAATCAAATGTTGCAATTTTTTCGTGATCAAGCCCACTGTCTATGGGATATTTACTTGAAAACGCTACTGAAATGCCACAATCAGAACTCATTCACCTCTGTCGAACCTTCATGCTAGAAAAACATCAGCCTAAAGGCCCACCCCCTTATGGACAAACCTTCTTCACAGATATGGGAAGACTTATAGTGGACATGATATCTTTAGTTATGGGATTTAACACTAGTGAATGTGTTGATGAGGTCACCCTAGTGTTATTATCAATTTTTACTCCAGTACAGCCCCCTACTGTTAAATATGACTATGCCTCCTATATTGCCAATAAAATTCATGACCAATTCTTAAGATTGGACAATGAAGGAGTCTTCAAATACACCACATTTATCTATCATCTTATGTTATATTATCAGTCAGATAACATTCCTTTCCTTGTAAAGAAACTTAACTCCAAAGGAAATCCAAGGTCTGTTGTCTTTTGGAGTCCCATTTTTCATAAATCCCCTGAGTCCCCTTATACCTACAATGATTTCATTGATCTGTTTGTGTATCCTGCAACCACTTTGTTAATAGGAGTTTCCCCTCCTAGGATTAGTGATGATATAAGGAAGATCCTCCAGCTCTCCAAGCAATATAGAATAGGTGATTGGTACCTATTCAAGAACCACACATAGATCAAGATCTATGGATGTGAGCTCTGCCCCTTCAAGCTACCAAAGTATGTTCTAATGAGACTGTTTACATTGGAATACTCCAGACAGATGCTGCATACAGACTTAGACCATTTTTGTAATGCTAAAAAAAAAGCTCAGCTTAGAATCAAGAATCAGTTAAGCCCTCATATTTGCAATGATAGAGAAGCATGGAAAGAAGCAGAAATTTTTTTAGAAGATCATCTTAAGCTACAAAAGAGTTTGGGGTGGAGGCCATATGACCCTAATAGCTTTATATGTGATAGAAGAACAAAGAACAGGTTGTCACCATACACACATCATAGGATCCTAGAAATATAACAATTTGCAAACATGGATGAATGGAGGGAGGGGACCCTAGTAGAAGATGTTAGTGAACAGGTCAGTATAGACAATGCTATGAGAGATCTTGAGAAAATCCTTGACCTGGATTCTTTTGGGCAGGTATCATTCGAGCTATCCCAAAGGTCAGGAATTGGTACATCCATTGCTAGATTCTCTTAGCATCTCCACTAAAAATCAGCACACCGGCCCCAAGCACATCTAAAGGTAAGGAAGTGGAGACCACAAAACAGCCTACAATCTCAAAGCAGCCTGAAGTTTGCAACGAACATATTCAAATGCCAACTCCTCCAACTCAAACCAATGTAGAAGAAACTCCAGCTTTGTAAACTCCTCTAAATGAGGAAAGAAATAAAAAGAGAGACAGGGCAACTACTACCCCAACTAGTGAACCTTCAGGATAGCCTGGAACAAAGAGGCAAAGACTGAACTCTCTTTCAGAAGAGGAAATTATTGAAGAGGCTACAGATAGTCAAAGAGAAGAAAGGGTAGTTAGCCAACAAACTTTCCCATTAGGAGGGACATCCATTAGCTCACAGAGGCAAGAGCTAGAAACACAACAAAGTTTAGAGGTATCATCTCTTAGACCTCCAGGAAAAGAGGCCTCAGATATCAAAAAGACATTCACAGAAATAAAGGCCAGGAATGATCCATTGAGGCTTCAAATTTACAATCAGTATTTGAAGATGGCCCCCACAGACCAGTAGATATTAATGTTAGCCTATGACATTAAAGAGGGCAAGATGATAATGAGCTACTTCAAGCCAAAGGTATAACAACCTTAGTCAGCAGCAGATTATATCAGAACAAATTTGGAGGTCATGGCAAAGGATATTCATCCTTTGGATCAGATTGAATTGCATAAGCAAATTGGAGAAATGGTCTATTCAACCTTGACTGGTAAGGCATTGACAACATAGGCTACAAAATTCTTTGGATAATACAACTGACCAGCTAAACTTAGAAAAAGCCTCCTCTCAGGCTAAAGATAACCGAATAAAGTCATTAGAAGAAATCATCATTGGATTGGGACATGATCCCAAAGATTTAAAGGGTATAGAAGCATTAATCAAGAAGAAGGATGAAGATATTGTTACCTTGATGAAGCAGCTAAAGCTGCCTCCTTCAAGGCATCCACAGAGTGCTGAGGTTATAAAACAAAAATCTGAAGAAGAGAAGATGGATCTCCCCTTAAAACTCAATGAAAGATTGAATGACATAGAGCAGGAATTAGAAAAAGCACTAAAGGACAAGCAGGGAGAGTAGACCTCTCAGCCTCCTGATGTAGTACCAATAGTCTCAACAGCAGTCCCTTCTACACTTGGAACATCACTAGCACCAAACATCCTAGCAGCCACAGTAGAGGTGGTCACAAGTACAACAACAGCAGGGACAGCACAAGGAAGCAATGCCAATTTGAGCATAGAAGAGCTAATAAAGTCAATGGAAGACATGAGACTACAAGTTTCAGAATTAAAACAGGTAAAAGAATAGTTTGCTAAGATGGAAAGAAACTATGATCTCTCAAAGATAAACGTTGTGGAAAAAACGAGGGAGATTAAAGCATTAGAAAATAAAGTGAAAACATTAGAAAAATATCTCACTTTTGACAAGCCTCTGGCATAAATCAAGAAAATTCTTTGGGCCAACATCACTCAATCCATAAATGATGTTTGGCCATCCATCCAAGTAATCTTTGAGCATATTGATTTAGTGAAAGCAGCACAGGGAGAAATTCAAAAGACAAAAGCACAGTTAGGACAAATGTCTGATGAAGCCAACTGGCTCATACATTTTTTGAATAACAAAAATAAGGAACAACTAGAAGAACTTGGCATCATAGACATGACAGAAACTATTTTGGAAATCAAAAGGGTGCTAACCAAGAAAACTTTGATGTAGAATTTAGAAAGAAGATTTCAGGATATGTAGGTAGAGATTAATTATTTCATGGAAAAGTTTACTATTTTGCAGAATAAAGGGCTACCAAGTCCTTTAGTGATTAATGACAGATTAATGAAACATAGAGATTATGTAGATAGATTGAATAAGTACGCTGGTAATCAAACTAGTTCATCAACAAGTGCATCAGGAATAAAAGCACTCCCCACAGGCCGAGTTCTCTATGATAGCTTAGAGAACTTATTTTATGTTGAGCATGAGATAAAGCACTTGTTCCCAATCCAGCCTACCTTTTTCAGATATACAGAAACTGATGAGACCCTGAGGAAACTTAAGAAACACAGATTGCCAGAGTCAAAATTGTGGGAAGACATGTTGGAAATTTTGTAAATTTATCCTTGGTAAAATTTAAATTTTGGACTATTTATTGTAGTAAGATGAACAAAGATGAACAGAGATCAAACAGGTCGAAGTGTATTAGAACAGGTAAAGAGTATCAGTCAAAACAGGGAAACCAGCAGAGAGTTACTAAAGAAGACAACAGCAAGCCAAATCATAGGGCCTGCCTCTAGCACACTCAGCAAGAATAGGAACAGCACAACATCAGTTTACCTTTCTCCTATCTTCGAGACTAGTTGTCTCTATTTTCTTGTAACTTATTCTTAGTCACCCTAGAATATATCTCACTCAAAATTTTTTGTATAAATACTCCCTCAATTGGAGTATTGAGGGTGGATTCTTATACATTGCTGTAATATTGATTATTTTGGAATAAAGTGCTATTGGATCAACTTTTGTATGGCTTGCTGGATAAAGAATTGATGCAAAGGACTTTCCACAGATTTCGCGAATCAAACATCGGATCAATAAGTCCTCTATACCTTGTGTTTTAAAGTTATCCCTGTTTCTTATATCATCTATGTTTCATATCTGAATGATAAACGAAAAAGAATAATTCAGAATATGCTTGATTGCACTTTGTTTACAATCGTTATTATTCTCTATATTTTCTTCTGAATTAGGGTAAACAGTGAAATCTTAATTGCTCCTGTTTTCTAGTTCTTTCATTTTGATTATTTATTAAATAATACTTAACTGCTCTTTATTAGTAATCATTAAAGTTCCCTTTTCCAAATAGGTTGAAGGATTCTTAATTTCCCTTCACCCATTTTGAACTCATTCCATTTATCCTAAGTCTTTATTTGTTCCCTATTTGACCATCTTGCCCTGTGAAACCATCCTTTGTTAAGAAAACTAATCCAGTTAAGCCATCTTCTTTGACTACATTAGCCCAATGGCCTAAGCTAGTCAGTCCTACCCCTCTGCTATTGAATCACACCACCCAAACTCAAGCAAAACTCCTAAACTTCACAACTAGCCTAATATCTTTCAAAACAAAGCTAAAACTTAAAGAGAGAGCCCTCTCTAGATACAGATTGACTAGATTCTGTATCTAAAAGTTGGTTTGTGGTTACCTCGGACCCCTTTCCTCTTCCCAACAACTTCAAGGAAAATATGAGTGATAACATAGTGGTGACTCCATTGGGGACCTGAATAAATTGTCTGTTACTATTGTCTACTTTATAAACTACAAACGGAGCCTGAAGTTAGCCAGGTAGCCTTTGAACTACTCTTGCTTTGCAATTGCATAAGTAAATGAATGCTGCTTCAGTCTATCTCCGGTCTAGGTTATGGATTGAACATTCAGTTTCAAATACTTGATCAGTTCCTCTTACCAAATAAGTCTTTAAGAAAGTTCAAACCCCATATCTAAAGCCTCTTAAAGAGACGGTTGAAGTTGTATTGTCAAACCCATTTAGAGAAAAAGACCAAAAATACACCTAGAAACCTGGATTCAGAAAGGACTCATTACACCAGAGCTAATCCTGATCCAAATCCACCACTTGTGTTTGAAAATCCTAATCTGATTGCTAGGATTCTTAGGAGACAAAAGAGCCAAGACAGTTCTGCTAGTTCTCGGCCTCTATATAGATCAAGATCTTGTCCTGTGAAGTGGATTTGCCTTGAGGATGAACCATTTCATGAGTTTTTTGAAACTTCTTTATTTGTAACCTTTTCTGACTCTGGGTTAGCCCACACAGTTCATGACCCAATATTTATTGAAAACTTATAACTTGAGGTTGTCACTTCACATCTCGACAGACATTTGCAGAACTCCATTCAATCTGAGCTTACCTCTGAAGGAACACCAAACCTTTCTGTGATCACTACAACTTCTCCAAGTTCATCATTTGCACTTCACATATCTCAACCTCAAACTACCCTACCACAAACACCTCCTTCTATCCCTCCATCCACAACTCACATTCCTATTGTTATCCTTACCCCACCAGTTGTCACATCTATACCTATAGCCATCGTAAACAGATACACTCCTCTGCACTTACCTGCCAATCCATGGGCTATGCCCCAAGACTATCAAAGTAAAATTACTCCTTTTGATGGCTCTGGTACTTATACTGTACAAAAACATACCAAAAAAATGAGTGATTACTTCGAAATATATGAGGTTGATGCTGATGATGTTAGAATGAGGGAATTTGTTCAAAGTCTGACTAGAGATGTTAGAACTTATTTTAGAGCCCTCCCTGCAAACAGTATCAATGACCTACAAGCTCTTTATACAACATTCTTGAACAGATGGGAAAAGAAGAAAGATCCTTTCCAGATCTTATCAGAATATGAAAACCTAAGGAGAGGAACACAAGAAACTGTGCAAGATTACTGCACTAGGTTCAATAATGTTTACAATGCTATTCCTCAAAATCTCAGACCTCCTCCAGATTTGGCATTGATCAAATTCCCTAATAGATTTGATTCTGATATGGCATACCAACTTAGGGAAAGAGCTCCTCGAACTTTAGAAGATATGCAAAGTATAGATGTCAGTGTTGAAGCCAACCTGATATCCAAACGAGCTAAAGCCAGAAGCGAAAGGAGAATACCTTTGAAAGAAGAACCTTCAGCCTTTGAACAAAAATTGGATGCTATTATCAAAGGAATGGATAGGCTAGGAGATAGAGTAGAAACAATCGAGAGGAAATCCCCTTGGGATGGTCAACCAAGCAATACTGGGAGAAATCCAAATTTTAGGAAAAATCAAAATCAGAACACTAGAAAGACTGGGCTTGACCAAAATATTAGGCCCCCATTCCAGGAAAATTATCCTGAAGCCTCAACTTCTGATGAAGCAACAGAAGACACCCAAATCAATTTGATGGGACTCAACATTGAACAACAAGTTTTCTTGACCCAAGAGGATCAAGAAGCTCACATTCTTAAACAATTCCAAACTCAGTCAAGTGAATCATTTAACTTTAGGGAGGGATATGATACAACCATTTATGAAGTCCACAAACAATATAACCTGAGGAGCAGAAGAATTGATGTTCCTAAAACCAACAAACAGAAAGATACAAAACAACCCAACAAAGGTAAGATCAATACCACCCCTATACATATTCTTTCTAGAACAGATCCTAACCCTGCTAACCCAATTATTGAAGATGTATCTAATAATAAACCTAATAATAGACAACTCTCCACTTCTATTCCTTCCAAAGGAAACATGGAAGAACCTCCAGAAGTTCATTTGGAAACAGTTTCAGTTCATAACCCCACTTCTGAAAAGGAGAAAAGCATAGAAAATATAGCAGCTAAAGAGAATCCAACTACCCGAAATATAAGAACTCAGACTGAAAAACCTTTTAATCTTGAGACTGAAGTAGGCAAATTAAAAATAGTTGTTCCATTGTCTGAATTAGCTAAACATGATGTCTACAGAAGCTAAATCAATAGATCACTCAAATCTCTATGAATGAAGACTCAATAAATGTTTTTGATGACCAGCTTGAATTTATCTTTGGCCCTGAAGTGAATGGAAAACCAGTAGATGGAGGAATTCCTCATTTCTATGTAAGTTTGAACATACATGATAAAATACTTCATAATGCCATGTTTGACTCAAGTGCATCTCATAACTTAATGCCTAACTCTGTAATGGAGAAAATAGACCTAGATATCACCAGGCCATACAAAGACCTTTTTTCTTTTGATTCAAGTCAGGTTAGATGTTTAGGATTGATCAAAGTCTTGTGTGTATCGCTAGTTCAATATCCTGCCAAAACAATATTAATGGACATAGTAGTAGCATATATTCCACCAAAGTATGGCATACTATTATCCAGATCTTGGGGTGCAAAGGTCAAAGGATCTCTACAATTGGACATGTCTTATGCTACTATTTCAGTGTTTGGACAACCTAAGAAACTATACAGAGAAACCTTAATGAAATATGTGGTAAGTAGTCAGGAGAAGCCCCAAAATTTCCCTATTTACTCAGTACACTCTAATATGGATTCTTTAATTCTTTACAACGCTGAAAGTGATCCCTCAACTGAAGTAAAAGTTTTAGCAGAACCAAATGAAATTACAAATAAAAAATCTAGTGTTCAAATCCAAGAAATTTCTGAGAACAATGATGCATTAGATATCCAAGAGAAATCAGAAGAAAGTAAAACACCAGATCCCCCTATTAAACAAATTCCTGAGACTCCTGATACCAATTACGAACATGAAATTCTTTGGCACTTAGAATTTGATGGTTCAATTAACAAATTAGGGGCAGGAGCAGAAGTTTCGGTGCACAATCTTGAAAATGATCATGCTGAAGGCCATGCCTATAGATTAAAATTTAGATGCACCAATAATACGGCAGAATATGAAGCTTTGTTGCTAGGTCTTAAACTTGTCAAACAATTAGGGGCAATTAGGCTATCTATCCTAGGAGATTCTGATTTGATAATTCAATAGATCAAAGGGAAGTTTCTAACAAATGATCCCAGATTAAGATATTATAGAGGAACAATGATAGAGATTCTCAATATGTTTCTAGAAACTCATCTTGCTAAAATCCCAAGAAAAAATAACTTGCAAGCTCATAGTCTGGCAATGTTTTCCAGCACCTGCAAACTACCATTTGAACCTAATCATCAGTTCACAGCTGAGATTAGACACAGACCAACCATACCTGAGAATTTGAAGAACTGGCAAGTGTTTGATAGTGATAAGCATATTAACAATTTCTTAACCTTAGATGAAGAATTTTCTAGCATTAACATAGATGTAGATACAGTTAGTGAGTTTGATCAAAAAAATAAGATAGAAACAGACATTTCAGCAGAAAGTGCAATTCAAATGCTTCATCCAACAAATTTTACCAACAAAGAAATGCAAGACCTTAAAGAAATGGATATTGATGAGATTATTGAAGGAGAATCTGAAGTTATCAATTTAAAGGACAATCATTTGCCTAAAGGATTAACTCCTTTAGAAGATCTCTTTGATTTCAATGATATTCCAAAGAAATCTAAGATGGAACCCTTAAAAGTAGACATTGAAGACTATAACTTGGGAATTGAAAAAAATCCGAAAATAGTAAAATTATCTAAATCTTTTCCCTCTGACCAAAAACTCAAATATGTTGAACTAATGAGAGAATTCCAGGATGTCTTTGCCTGGAGTTATGAAGACCTGAAATCATATGACACCTCTATAATTCAACATACAATACCTTGAAGGAAAACCAAAAACCATTCAAACAAAAACTCAGAAGAATTAACCTTGTACTACTTCCCTTAATTGAAAAAGAAATCAAACAAATGTATGAAGTAGGGATAATTTCTCCTATCAGATTTTCAGAGTGGGTGTCTAATCTAGTACCTACTAGGAAGAAAATGGGAGAAATCAGATTATGTGTTGATTTAAGAAATGTTAATAAGGTTTCTTTGAAGAACAATTAACCTTTACCCAAGATGGATCATATCTTACAAAGGGTAGTAGGTGCTTCTAGGATTTCACTTTTAGATTGTTTCTTAGGCTATAATCAAATTTTGGTCCATCCTGATGACCAGGAGAAAACTGCTTTTACAACACCATGGGGTACATTCAAGTATGTCAAAATTCCATTTGGACTTAAAAATGCAGGAGCAACCTTTCAAAGACCAATGGACATAGCATTTGCAAAAGAAATTCATGATTTCCTGGTTATATATCTAGATGACTTGACTGTTTTTTCTAAATCAGATCAGCAACATTTGGATCATCTGAAACAAGTATTTTTGAAATGCAGAAAATATGGTATTTCTTTAAATCCTAAAATGTCCTTGTTTGGTCTAGAGGAAGGCAAACTCTTGGGCCATGTCATTTCCAAAGATGGCATTAGAATTGATCCTGCTAGAATAGAAGCTATTCTGCAAATACCCCACCCTAGAAATGTCAAAGAAATTCAATCTTTCCTAAGAAAGATTAATTTTTTGAGAAGATTCATATCTAACTTAGCTGGATTAATTAGATTGCTTAATAATATGTTGAAAAAGGATTCATGTATTAAATGGACCGTAGAAGCCAAACAAGCATTTGAAGAAATTAAAATTTGACCAGAACACCGGTCTTTATAAGTCCAAAGTTTGATAGAGACTTCATAATATTTTCATTTACATCAGAACACACCATAGCAGTTGTTCTACTACAAAAGGATGATTAGCGATGTGAGAAACCCATAGCCTTTTTTAGTAAAGCACTTAGAGATGTACCATTAAAATACAAAATCATGGAAAAACAAGCTTTTTCACTTGTAAAAGTTATTAAAGACTTCAGAGTCTACATATTGTACTCCCATGTAATAGCCTATGTACCAAATGCTGTTGTCAAAGACATCTTAACCCAGGATGGAATTCAGGGAAAAAGAGGTAAACGGATTGCTACTATATTGGAGTATGATATTGAAATAAAACCTATAAAACTTATAAAAGGACAGGGATTGGCCAAGCTCATGACTGAAACAAATTGTCAAGCCCTAGACATTAATGAACTGGATAATGAACAGGAGATGGCGACTCCACAAATTAGCCATGCCTTCTTAGATTCACATTGGTATGCTGATATAACTTATGTATTATTAAACCTGTAGGCACCTCTAGGGTTATCTAGAACAAAGAAAAGGTTTTTAAAAATGAAAGCTTCAAAATTTTGTATTTTAGATAATGCTCTCTTTTGGAAAAATCATGAAGGTATTCTGTTGAATTGTTTAGTAAAAGAAGAAGCTGACAAGGCTCTCAAAGAATTTCATGTAGGAGACTATGACTGGAAATCAACTACAGACAAAATCCTAAGGGTTGGATTTTATTGGCCAACCTTGTTCACTGATGTAAAGAAATTTGTTACTGCTTGCCATAAATGTCAAATTTTTGAAGGCAAGAGAAAATTATTACCTTTACCCCTAAAGCGAATTTCCACTAAAAAACCCTTCCAACAATGGGGCCTGGACTTCATTGGAGAAATCCATCCTTCCTCCTCTGGCCAACACAAATGGATTCTCACTGCCACAGACTATTTCACCAAATGGATAGAAGCCATTCCTTCCAGACAAGCCAATGACACAATGATCATAGGATTCCTAGAAACCAACATATTGTATAGATTTGGCTATCCTGATAAGATCATAACTGACAATGCTGCTACCTTCAAATCCAAGAAAATGATAAGTTTCTGCAACAAATACCATATTACCTTAGGCCATTCCACATCCTGTTACCCTCAAGGTAATGGTCTAGCTGAGTCTTCCAACAAAAGCCTAATTAAAAATTATTAGAAGAAAACAAGAAAAATTGGCACAAGAAACTTACAAATGCACTATGGGCAGACAGACTCACCACTAAGAAATCTATTGGAACTAGTCTTTATGAGTTAGTCTATGGCATGGAGGCTGTATTTGCTTCATCTTTAGGAGTTCCTGTAATGAAATTACCTCAAGAAGCTTAGGTGGAACCTAATGAAATTCAAAGGAGGATTAACCAGACCATCCATTTGCAGTAGACCAAAGAGGAAGTATATATAAGATCCCAAGTGTTACAAGAAAAGCTTAAGAAAATATTTAATAAAAGATCCAAGGCAGAAGATTTCTACCTTGGAGACAAACTTTTAAGATGGGATTCCAGGAGAGAGGACAAGGAAAGACATGGGAAGTTTGACTTCCTATGGAAAGGACCTTTTATTATCCATGCCTTACAAGGAAACAATACTTACTATCTGAAGAACCTAGATGGCATAGAAACAGAAGAAGGACCAGTTAATGGTCAGATGTTGAAACATTACTTTGATCCAACTTTTTAATGTATTCTTACTTTAACATGTACATACTATATCCTTGGTAATGTCACAATTTGGATTGGATAGTAACTTGCTGGAGTTGAAGCCCAAAGAGAAGGCCCTAAGCTTCACAAGTGTTACTATCATACATATAATAAAGAAACCAGCAGAAGGAAATTTTAGAGCACATTCAAAGTCATTCAGAGGCCATCTGACCTGCTGTTCTTGACTTTCTACCAAGAAAAGCCATCCCCAAGTGGAGCCAGTGTTATGCTTCTATACCAATAGGTGTCATATTTCATGATTGACTTGATGAGCTCTGTAATATGTTCATACCTTTTCTTGTTGCAAAGGTTTTCCATATTTTCAAAAAATCAAAAAATTTAAGAAATGTAAAGAGAGTATACCCTAAAAGAAAAATCAAAGGGTAAAAAGAAATAAAGATGGTAAAAAAAAAATGACAAAAATGAACCCCAAAAAAAATAGACTAGGAAAGTGTGCAAGTCTAAATGACACTACTTTATCATTTTCTGTAGTAAACAATTGTGTGCAGCTTGTTACTTATGCCACAATACATCAAGAGTCAAACTGATTAAACTTGGCTCATTCATTTTTCAATTTCATTCTGTAGAAGTAGAGAATAAATCTCTGACCAAACAGTGTAATCTTGGCAGATAAGTAGATAGGTAGAGTAAATAAAAAGGAACTCAACAGTGTAATCTGAGCCCTTGGATGTAATAAGTGCAGACTTAGGTAGGCTTGCCATGTAAAAGAAAAGGAAGATTTGATAAGGGTTTGCCAGTCTAAGTGCACCCAAATAAAGAAGGAAAAAATGCTAGGTTAAAGTAGGCAGGGTAGGTAGATGATGTTGCAGAATAATACTTGTGATGGATAATGTCTCTAAATGTGTTAATTTTTACTTTTATCACAAGTGCAAGGCAGACATTTCACTTGATGCAGTTCAAGCAAGACAAGGTCAAATAGTTAACTTCCATACACATTTTTCCCTAAAGATTTCACTAATTCCCCCTAAAGTATTAAGGTCTTTGAAAACTAAAGGGGCTCAGAGCATTTCTCTGAATTTTGGAGGGACTGGACCCTCGGCCCAATAATTTAAAAAAACCTAAGTACTTAGAATCATCCATAAACCATTCATTTGACTTCATAAACTCATTTCCTAAGTAAAAATCCTACTTTATTTAGGAAAATACACAATATCACCTAAAAAACCCCTTTATCCACTTTAAGCCTAAGTTTAAATGTAGACCTGAAATATTTTAACTTAGTGCTTTCATTTCATTTATCATATTTAACCTTTGACTTATATTATATATAAATCACGCCCTATTTTACCCTTTCCTGTATTATTTAATTATACATAAATGCCCAAATTTTTATATACCCCGCCCCGGTTAATTATAACCATAAACACCGTCAAAAGCGATTAATGGATTTATCTGAGATTCATTAATAACCTAGTCTTCCCGCTCTGCAAAAATAGGATTAATTAACCCCTAAGGTTAATTAAGAACCTCCCTACCATTCATGATTGCCCCGATATGATTTATTAACCTGTTAATTACATCGGGCCCGCTGCAGTTAAAGTCCCGCCGTACCCCACTCCCCATCCACCGTCCAATCACTCCCCCTTAATCCAACGATCGTCGCTAATATCGCTACCCCCTTGGTGACTGTGCTTTAACGCGTGATCACCAGGCGGTTTTCCCTCCGTACTCCCGCCACACGTCAGGCAGTCTATGTGATCACTAGCCCCCGCCGAATACCACTTAACTCCAAAACCAGTGCGATCCTGTACCGCTTACCGGCCTTCATATGAGACAAAACATCATTTCCCTGCCTTCGTTAGTCGCACGATAAACCAAAAAATGCCGCCAACCTTGATTTTGTTAAATAAAACAAAACAAAATGTCATTTTCATTGTTATATGCTACGACCCGTGCTCCCATGCAAAACAACGTCCAAGTCAATTGTTCGAGCTTTCAAACTGCCACCTGACCAATAAACTTGCAGCAACTCAGCCCGTGACCAGTTATCCAACCTGCCATTATACTATTCACTTCCTTGATACAGGTATTTATCCAATTTTCACTGAAACCCTGTAATTTTGGTTTTCTACTGAAAATTCTATAAGAAAGGGCCAAATTCAGTTCTAGTCCAGTCTGTGTTTTCCATAAAGAGTTCCCAAACCTACTATTTGGCCTATTTTCTCACAGAAAAAACAAAATTCCATTTCTGAATCTTCAAGAACCAAAAATGGAAACCCCCGTTGTTTTGAATGTCACACCAATCAATGCCCCTCATAAAGACCAAGATTATCTGCCTCTTGCAGATAAAGATTTCCAAATAAAGGACATAACCACTGACCAAAATCACCTGAAATCCTTTTGCCAAACTAGAAACAACTATTTGAATGGCTTAGACATCCTGGGACTATGGGAATCCAACATTCCTAGGTACTTTCCACCCTCAGTCCATGTTTTTCCAGATATAATTCATCAGTGTTGTGCCAATTATGATCTTAACCTAAGAGCTATTATGTCCCCAAGCCAAACAGTCGTATTCCCCATAACAGCTACATCTATCAATGAAATGTTGCAATTTTTCCTTGATCAAGCCCTCACTCCACTGTCTATGGGATATTTACTTGAGAAAGCTGCTGAAAAGCCACAATCAGAACTCATTTGCCTCTGTCGAACCTTCATGCTAGAAAAACATCAGCCTAAAGGCCAGCCCCCTTATGGACAGACCCTCTTCACAGATATGGGAAGACTTATAGTGGACATGATATCTTTAGTTATGGGATTTAACACTAGTGAATGTGTTGATGAGGAGACGTTAGAGTTATTATCAATTTTTACTCTTGGACAGGCCCCTGCTGTTAAATATGACTATGCCTCCTATATTGCCAATAAAATTCATGACCAATTCTTAAGATCTGACAATGAAGGAGTCTTCAAATACACCACATTTATCTATCATCTTATGTTATATTATCAGCCAGATAACTTTCCTTTCCTTGTAAAGAAACTTGACTCCAAATGAAATCCAAGGTCTGTTGTCTTTTGGAGTCCCATTTTCCATAAATCCCTTGAGTCCCCTTATACCTACAATGAGTTCATTGATCTGTTTGTGCATCCTGCAACCACTTTGTTAATAGGAGTTTCCCCTCCTAGGATCAATGGTGATATAAAGAAGATCCTCCAACTCTCCAAGCAATACAGAATAGGTGATTGGTACCTATACAAGAACCACATAGAGATCAAGATCTATGGATGTGAGCTTTGCCCCTTCAAGCTACCAAAGTATGTTCCAATGAGACTGTTTGCATTGGAATACTTTAGACAGATGTTGCATACAGACTTAGTCCATTTTTGTAATGCTAAAAAGAAAGCTCAGCTTAGAATCAAGAATCAGTTAGGTCCTTATATTTGCAATGATAGAGAAGCATGGAAAGAAGTAGAAAAAAATTTAGAAGATCATCCTAAGCTACAAAATATTTTTGGGTGGAGGCCATATGACCCTAATAGCTTTATATGTAATAGAAGAATGAAGAACAGGCTGTCACCATACACACATCATAGGATCCCAGAAATTGAACAATTTGCAAACGTAGATGAATGGATGGAGGGGACCCTAGTAGAAGATGTTAGTGAACAGGTCAATATATAAAATGCTATGAGAGATCTTGAGAAAACCCTTGACCTGGATTCTTTTGGGCAGGTATCATTCAAGCTATCCCAAAGGTCAGGAATTGTTGCTGGAACCTCTCAGCATCCTCCACAAAAAATCAGCACACCAACCCCAAGCACATCTAAAGGCAAGGAAGTGGAGACCACAGAACAACCTACAATGTCAAAGCAGCCTAAAGTTTCCAAAGAACATATTCAAATGCCAACTCCTCCAGCTCAAACCAATGTAGGAGAAACTCCAGCTTTGCAAACTCCTCTAAATGAGGAAAGAAATAAAAAGAGAGACAAGGCAACTACTACCCCAACCAATGGACCTTCAGGACAGCCTGGAACAAAGAGGCAAAGACTGAACCCTCTTTTAGAAGAGGAAATTATTGAAGAGACTATAGATAGTCAAAGAGAAGAAAGGGTAGTTAGCCAACAAACTTTCCCATTAGGAGGGACATCCATTAGCTCACAGAGACAAGAGCTAGAAAGACAGCAAAGTTCAAAGGTGTCATCTCTCAGACCTCCAGGAAATGAGGCCTCAGATATCAAAAAGACATTCACAGAAATAAAGGCCAGGAATGACCCATTGAGGCTTCAAATTTACAATCAATATTTGAAGATGGCTCCCACAAACAAGCAGAGATTAATGTCAGCCTATGACATTAAAGAGGGCAATATGATAATGAGCTACTTCAAACCAAAGGTACAACAACCTCAGTTAGCAGCAGATTATATCATAACAAAGTTGGAGGTCATGGTAAAGGATATTCATCCTTTAGATCAGATTGAATTGCACAAGAAAACTTGAGAAATGGTCTATTCAACCTTGACTGATAAGGCATTGATGGCCCACAGGCTACAAAATTCATTGGATAATACAACTACCTAGCTAAACTTAGAAAAAGCCTCCTTTCAGGCTAAAGATAACAGAATAAAGTCATTAGAAGAAATCATCATTGGATTGGGACATGATCCCAAAGATGTAAAGGGTATAGAAGCATTAATCAAGAAGAAGGATGAAGATATTGCTGCCTTGAGGAAGCAGCTAAAGCTGCCTCCTTCAAGGCATCCACAGACTGCTGAGGTTATAAAACAAAAATTTGAAGAAGAGATGATGGATCTCCTCTTAAAACTCAATGAAAGATTGAATGACACAGAGCAGGCATTAGAAAAATCACTGAAGGAAAAGCAGGGAGAGTCGACCTCTCAGCCTCCTGATGTAGTAACAATCGTCTCAACAGCAGTCCCTTCTACACTTGGAACATCACTAGCACCAAACATCCTAGCAGCCACAGCAGAGGTGGTCACAGGTACAACAACAGCAGGAACAGCACAGGATAACAACACCAATTTGAGCACAGAAGAGCTAATAAAGTCAATGGAAGACATGAGACTACAAGTTTCATAATTAAAACAGGGAAAAGAACAGTTTGCTAAGATGGAAAGAAACTATGATCTCTCAAAGATAAATATCGTGGAAAAAACGAGGGAGATTAAAGAATTAGAAAATAAAGTGAAAACATTAGAAAAAGATCTCACTTTTGCCAAGCCTATGGCAAAATCAAGAAAATTCTTTGGGCCAACATCACTCAATCCATAAATGATGTTTGGCCATCCATCCAAGTAATCTTTGAGCAGATTGATTTAGTGAAAGCAGCACAGGGAGAAATTCAAAAATCAAAAGCACAGTTAGGACAAATGCTTGATGAAGCCAACCAGCTCATACATTTTTTTAATAACAGAAATAAGGAAAAACTGGAAGAACTTGGCATCACAGATAGGACATAAACTATTTTGGAAATCAAAAGGGTGCTAACCAAGAAAACTTTGATGTAGAATTTAGAAAGAAGATGTCACGATATGCAGGTAGAGATTAATTCTTTCATGGAAAATTTTACTATTTTGCAGAATAAAGGGCTACCAAGTCCTTTAGTGATTAATGATAGATTAATAAAACATAGAGATTATGTAGATAAATTGAATAAGTATGCTAGTAATCAAACTAGTTCTTCAACAAGTGCATCAAGAATAAAAGAACTCCCCACAAGCCGAGTTCTCTATGACAACTTAGAGAACTTATTTTATGTTGAGCATGAGATAAAGCACGTGTTCTCAATCCAGCCTACCTTTTTCAGATATACAAAAACTGATGAGACCCTGAGGAAACTTAAGAAACACAGATTGCCAGAATCGAAATGGTGGGAAGACATGTTGGAAATTTTGTAAATTTATCCTTGGTAAAATGTAAATTTTCGACTATTTACTGTAGTAAGATGAAAAAAGATGAACAAAGATGAACAGAGATCAAACAGGTTGACGTGTATCATAACAGGTAAAGAGTATTAGTCAAAACAAGGCAGCCAACACAAAGTTACTAAATAAGACAACAACAAGCCAAATCATAGGGCCTGCCTGCAGCAGACTCAGAAAGAATAGGAACAGCACAACATCAGTTTACTTTTCTCCTATTTTCGAGACTAGTTGTCTCTATTTTCTTGTAACTTATTCTTAGTCACCCTAGAATATATCTCACTCTGTTATGAGATATTTTGTTGTAAATTTTTTTGTATAAATACTCCCTCAATTGGAGTATTGAGGGTGGATTCTTAGACATTGCTGTAATATTGATTATTTTGGAATAAAGTGTTGTTGGATCAACTTTTGTATGGCTTGCTGGATAAAGAATTGATGCAAAGGACTTTCCATAGATTTCTCGAATCAAACACGGGATTAATAAGTCCTCTATACCTTGTGTTTTAAAGTTTTCCTTGTTTCTTATATCATTTATGTTTCATATCTGAATGATAAAC